>JARRAA010009509.1:0-12094 GCA_030557295.1 Ecitodaemon sp. MM-2014
ACTTTTACATTTTTCGTTTTGGAAATTTGAAACTCCAGGTACATTTTCATTGGTTATTCTATTTTGTTTTTATGAAAAAAAAAATGTTTTCGATGAATTGTTTAAGAGTTATTAGTAATTATTCAGAGACTCGCATAAAATGCGGTCTTCCAGACCAACGGCAAAAGATTTGGGCGAAGGCGCTGGATCCATCCATGTAAATTAAACGCGGTCTTGCAGACCAATAGCGCGACCACTAACGTTGGAATTTTTAGCGCGACTGGTCCCGTGTTAAAACAAATAATGATTTCTAAGAAATGTAGAAATAAAATGGTGCCTTTGACTAATGATTATATCAGTTGTATCTTTTGTCGGGACATTAGCACCTCGCGACACGTTGGATGAAAGATCGAAGAGATTGCGGGCAGCCTAACAATGACATACGAATCCAAAGCAATGAAAAGGAAAAATGAGGAGGTGTTGACCGCATGAATAATGACTACGACGAATTTGATGATTGTGCGTGCGTGCATCAAGAAGTGACGCCCGCGCTATTGATGCTTTATTAATCATATAGCGAGAATGGCGGCTCGGAATCGATAATAACGGAAACGAGTATGAAAGAACGATTTGAAGGCGCGAAGCCGCGGCGAGGACACAATGCGTGTAATGAGCGCGTGGAATTAGCGAGTCCCATTTGGCACCGAAGCTGCTGTTATAATATTTGGATATTCGTTTGCTTCGTGTTTGCTTATGAGACGAGGTCGACGCGCAGATCCCGAGTGCGTTAGACGATTTCCCGCGTGTTTTGTTGTTATTTGAGATTTTCCCCGTGCACATTATGAATTAGGCGAGCGCGGAGAGGCGAGCGAGTATTTGTGAAACGTATATTTTAAAATTAAATTAAACCGTAGTCGCAGTAAGCCGCCGTCGGTGCATGCGATCGCAAGACAACGAGCGCACGGCTGTGTGCGCGCACTTCGAAGTCACGTAAAGTGCCTCGGGTGAAAGATGTGCTCAATTAAGTGCGCCACGATCTGCGATTGCAATTCCCCCGCAATGAGCGCATGTTTTCTTGCGGCCCGAGCGCATTAATGCTCCGCCGCTTCGCTCTCCGAACGCTACACCTGCGCAATCGCAAACGCCGCAAGGTTGTTTTGGATAAAATTTATTAAGATCATCAACAAGTAACAAGTGACCATTCAAATGTAACAACGATATCGATTAACAAAACGGCCAGCGACCAGCGGGTCTGAGCATTTACCCATGCTTGGAATGGACGTGCTTGTGTCCATGCTTATGCTCATGCTTGTGTCCATGATGATGGTCGTGTTTCTCATCGTGCTTGTGGCCGTGATGATGACCATGTTTGTGTCCATGATGATGGTCGTGCTTATGTCCGTGGTGGTGGTCGTGCTTGTGGTCGTGGTGGTGCTCGTGTTTGTGTCCATGATGATGGTCGTGCTTGTGGGCCTGATGGTGATCGTGGCCGTGATCGTGTTTGTGCCCATGCTGGTGGTCATGCTTGTGCTCCTGATGATGGTCGTGCTTATGGTCCTCGTTGTGGTTATGGCCATGCTTGTGACCATGCTTATGGTCGTGGTGATGGTCATGCTTGTGGTCCTGGTGATGGCTGTGGGCATGCTTGTGTCCGTGATGATGATCGTGCTTGTGTTCCTGATGGTGATCGTGCTTGTGGTGGTTGTGATGGTCGTGCGCGTGCTTGTGTTCCTGCTTATGTTTGTGATGATGCTCCTGCTTGTGCTGGTGCTTGTGCATGTGGGTATGTTTGTGGTAATGGACCTCGGCGTGCTCCTCGTCCTCGTGGTGGCTCTTTTGGTCCGTCCAGCGACTCTCGGAGTTCTCGGCGTCACGCGGAGCTAACTGGGACTGCTCGTCGTGATCGGCACCATGCGCATCGCCGTAGTCCTCATAGTCTCTGGACGTTCTTGACTCCACCGGGGACTGCTCTTCGGGCTTGCTAGGGTAGGTCTTCTCAAAGGTGGAGAACAGCTCGTCGAAGTTGCGGTTTGGCTGTGCGTCGCTGTTCTGGGCCACCGCCGGAGCTACGTTGGCACTGTTCCCGGCGCTATCGACCTCGCCAGTGCCGGCTGCCGCTGCAGACTTCTGCGGGTAGGTAATGTATTGTGGCTGGTGGACGTAATACGGTGCCACATATTGCTGATAGTCGATGCGGTATGAGCAAACGCCCAGGATGACCGTGGTCAAGAAACACGCAGTTGTCTAATTCGAAACACCAACAAGACAATTACTCTCTGACTACAAGCGCATGATTAAACAGCAACTTCTTATTGACTTTACGCTTGACTTTATGACTTTTCATTGAATGCAATGACTTTTCTTTTAATGACTTTCCTCTGCAGCAGATTGTAGTAAAAATGAGTGCTCACCAAAACTCCCATGTTGGATTCTTAGCAGGTCTTCTTCGAGCCCAACGAAGCTGAGTACTGTCTTCTGCTGGAGAATGGGTGCGTATTTATACTCAAGAAGTACGCTAGTTAATCGCAATTAATTCAGAATAGCGTGCCGTACCATCCTTTGCCACACGTTTTAATTTCTCGCTGGTTCAATTTGTGCATCCCAAATCTTGCGCTTCGATTGTTTCCATGCCGTGCAGCCGGCTGTTTCATTACTTTTTACGTTGAAGTGCACTTCTCGCTTCTTGCGTTTTATCGATATTACCATCATTATTTATTAACATATCTCAGGAGCGTGCAGCGCACGTAGAGCAGAATGAATCATTAATAATAATTCATAATTGTTCATAACGGAAGGCCGTGGACGTGCAAATCAAAAGCGCGCAGTGTGAAATGTTCGATCTTTCTATTTTCACTTTATTTGCATTGAATCAAGCCAGCCGCCGCAGTCCGTCGGTTCCATTAAATTTCTATTTTTGTAAAGACACTTAATCATTGAGTTGGTCCGACTCGAGCCAATATTTCACACCGACCAGATTAACATTCCGCCTGAAACTCGAAGTGCGCGTACCACTTCTGGTGCTCTATTTACGCTCCGAGTTGAACAAGCAAATCATAAGCGTATTGGCGCAGTGCATCTCGCGCTTATTGCGGCGATGGTTCGAGGAAATGACTCAGATTTAATGTGGCGCATTGGGCGCGCGTTTATTTGTATTTGCCAAACAAACATTAAGCGGCGCCATTTAAAATTCCTGCGTTTCCATTTCTGCCTTTTGTTTCGATAGAAATTAAGTTTTCAATGCCCGATCCTCGGGGCTGGGAATAAATGTTTCGAGCTCGAGCTCTCGACGTGATTAAGAGCAGCATTCGAGGTGTTTAAATCGTTTCGAAATTGCCCAAAGGCGACACTAAATTTATTCCTCTTGCGGACGGCGTCAAGCTCTCCGGCTCGTCGGCGCAGGCCTGCAGCGCGCGCATTAAGGCAGATAAGCATCGGTTTTATTGGATTGTTTGGGTTGTTTGGTCGTTCCGAGGCTTGTTCCATCTCGGGATGACCACCATTAAGGTGCTGAATAGACAAATAAGTGGTGCTTTTGGCGCGCGCGCACCTACAACGCGTCCGAAAAGAGAACAAGGACCACAAGCGCGGACCCGCGACGCTACGGGTCCTCCTCGAGCCGAGAGCGTGGGCCGGTCGCCCTGCTTATTGGCACTCGTTCGCCGGGCGCGCTTGTTGCAATGCGACGCGGTGTGGCACAGATCGATCTCGACGATTAGAGGCCCATTATGCGCGCCGATAAAAAGCGTCGCGACAAAGACAAGCGCGGGCGAGCGGGACGAGCACTTCAGACGAAATCCGAAGTCGTCGGGTGGCACCGGGCGCAACCTAATGACGGCCGCTCCGCGTCGCGATAAAAAGTCGTCCCCAATTGGGACCACAATGAATTGGAAAATCGGATTAACAGAAAACAACGAGCGCGCGGTCCCCGGACGCATTCAAGCGGAACTCCAGTAAAGCACCTCAATTCAGCGCCAATTACGTTTCATTACGACCCAAAGCCGGTGCCGTACCAATTACCAAGACGCGGTACCCTCGGTAATTATGTTAAACATTTCATGCGCGCGCGCGTGGGGGCCCTTCGTCGCTACCCGGAGCGACTACGATAAATCAAAAGTGACGTCCGAGCGTGCGCCGCGCCATGCAACAATCATATAAAATGATTCGGGATTTTTTATTCTCTCAATAGTCCGCTCACTAATAGTCGCATGCCCATTCGCCGCCGAAGTGTGAACGCATTCAATGTTTTTCGACGCGCGAGAGCCACAAAGGAGCATGAGTTGGTGTATCAATAACCAAATCATTCGCTTCGAATAAAAGGCGACGGCCTGGGCATGAAATGGATTCAATAATGACGATTTTATAATGGCCCTCGAAAGTTGCTGACAAATAGAGACGATTGCTTCGCGCTGGTGGAAAACAGATCGATTAAACCTGTAAAAAAGATACTTCGAAAATCCATTAGCGCATTTTTGTACGAAATCAAATCCCAATCATTAAATAAAACGCGGCTGCTCGGATGTTCGCATTCATCGGCGCGATGCATGTTATAATCGCGAGCGCACGTTAGCGGCGCCTATGCATCCGACCGGCAATGAGCTTAAGTGAGGGAATGTAATTAAAACAATGCGAGCGCGACTGGTTATAAAAGCGCATTAACGCTCGTCGAGTGCGAGTCTAAAGTTTGACGCCAAACAAGATGTGCGCGCACACTTGTCCGCCGCGGATTTGAATTTGATTTAGACTTAGCTTATAAACATTTAATTAACCCGAACCGCATTATTCGCGATCCGAGAGGCTCTCCGACGGCGCGGCCGCGACGCAAAGAAGCGCGGCGAGTTGCGTAATTACAAAACTTGCCTCCTTGTGTAGGTACACAAGGCGGAACGCCGGCGGCGGCGACCGCGGAGGCGGCGGAGCGCGCGCGCAGACATATTACCACCCCGTGCGGCCGAATGAGTTAAATGGCATTAGGCGTCGGTGCGCATCTGAGGCGTGATTAATCAGCGACAACTCGAGCGCCGTCGCGCGCGCGCGAAACTCCTGTTTCGCTTTTTGCCTTGCCGCCCGCGGTCGCAAATGACCCCCGACCGGCATTGCGCGGAGAGGATTTTCCGTTTTCCGCGCGCCCCGTTCGGTCGTGCGCCCAATTTTCGAATTTCAAATTTCACACATTTCGAGCGCGCGCCTTGCGGTAATTCTTAAGACAGCTGCCTCGGCGGCTGAAAGCGAACTCACCGAATTACGTCCCGCAGCATCGCGTCGGGCGGCGTCTAACATTTCACTCGCTAATTACCTATTTACGCTTATACAGCCATCGCAAGGGTGCGCGCCGCGAGCGGAGCGCGCGTGCCGCGTTCGTTCGTAGACAATCGCGCTCGTAAATGATCAATTACGAGCGATTTGGCGACTAATCACGCCGGCAACGCAGACGAGGTGATTAATATTATCCCGCACGAATTATTCGATTTGCTGCCCGAATCGATGTGGCGCGAGAGCGACTCCGGGGCGCACGCGATCGCTCTCGCGGCGCAATTTGCGTATCGATCGTCGCCGGGTTATTACCGTTGTTTCTTTTTTTGTCAAAGCGCTGCGCGCGCGGCTTTGATTTCTTTTGACGCTGATGCACACGATGCTTATATCAGCGATGCAAATTGTATTTGTAGTTCGTTACGAATCGGTCCATTCCATTTGGAAATGCGCGCGAATCGTCGTAATTTATGCGTCGCATTACAACCGGCGCGCACACGCGCCGCATTAACGTCATCCATATTAATTTAATGGCGTTATTTTTCGTTTCGAAGTTCTTATTCGCAGCGGCGCCGTTCCCGCTTGATCCGTTTTATAAGGCGGCCGAGCGTCGCGCGAGCGTCCAAGAGAGACCCAAGCGCGCACTTTACGAGCATCATTTTTCTTTCGAACGGCTCCACGTGCACGCGGCGCGCGTCCACGAGCGCTGACCACGCGCGAAGGGCTGCGCGCCCGCGGAGCCTCGAGGAGCCGAATGTATAAATAAACAATTTCTTTCTCTGCGCGGGATTCGCAGTCGTTGGCACGCATACGCGACGCAGCCCAAATGGCGTATTTTAATCGCGTTCCTTGCTCTGGAGCGGGGCGCGTCGGAGCATCCTGCAGGCGACCGAGTGACAATGGCGACCATCGTGGACCTGCTCGTTCGCAGCGCGTTTCGCATGCAATTTATTACGCTGCATGCGTGTAATCACAATTAAATACGAATAACATGCGTCCTTAAGTTTTTCCGCGGCCGCCAACGATCTTTTTTCTCGAAGATATTACGCGAGTTCGGTTTGCTGTGAAACGTCGCGACGCGCAGTTTCCGCGACGCAGCGAGCCGAATTTAATTGCGCTAATCGGCGGCGTCTGCTGCGTTCGCGCAGGTTTCGGCGGATTTATTCGTCGCGTTTAATGTGCTTACCAGCGTTTCTCATGTAATTTAATGTAACGAACGCTACACATGCTCCTCGTTGGCGCAATAATTATGAACGCAAAACATGCTAGAGCGACATTAGGTGGTTCCTGGCGCGCTCACTTAATTTTTCTTAGGTTTTTCTGCGAGTCGCGGGGATAGAGTGCTCAAGACAGGGCATGATATTGCTGCCAAAGAAAAACACGAAACAATTAGCCCTCCTTTCGGGAGCGATGCGTTCGTCGACGGCGGGACGGTTCGTGTTTGCCGAAGCGTATTTGCATTAGCGAAGAATGCGCAGACCTCACAGGGTCGTGTTTGCTCCAGAGGGCCTTGCCCAAACAGACGCGCGCGCACGGTGGTTATTAGTGAAAACGTCCATTGGCGGAACAGGTAGTTCGCTCCACTTGACCAAAATGTTTATTATTGTTGTGCGCGGCGGCAATCTGTTTTGACAATGGGACCACCTATAATCAACACCTAGATCTGTGACGATCGCCGAGCCTCTTTAACAATTCTTTCGAGTTAGTCACATTTCGGCCGTCGTTCTTCGTGGAACGAAAACCGGACGGTACGAGGCCCGTCCGTATTTACGGCCGCTCTATCTGTCATGGGTCATCAGCGGACCACCGAAGTGCCGAAAGAGTCGACAAAGTAGCAGCGGCTGACTAATTCGACTCCTTCTACTATGTCGGATTCTGTCGTCGCGGCACTCGTCCCGCGCGAACGGAATCGACGAAACAAAGCGAAAGATGATGATGGGAACGCGTCGCGGCGAGCGCGCCGATTCGGCCGTAATGCGCTCGACGCCTTCGGGCAGCAAATGCGACGCATCAAATCTGTGATTGCGCCGATGCACCGTCGCGCATTACGGACTTATCAAATATGGGAATGCACATTCGGCCGCGGCATTCGGCGCGGTAAATATGTGAACGCGCGCGGAGCCGTCACGATGCGACCCGGGGGTAATGAAATGATGTTGCTCACCTCCGAGCCGGATGGATTGCGGAATGTTCGCCGACCGGTGCTCCAGTCCTGCGCCCAGAACACCGTGCGCACTGCGAATCGGAGATTTCGTCTGGCTTTGCTCAAACCTCGACACGTCCGAGATGTCTAAATTAAAATGCCATTTTGTTTGACTAATGGGCGTGCGCCGCGCGGGTCGCCTAGGCGCAAACGTTATTAAATCAAATCGCGCATCGCGACGCAATTCGTTTTGCGACGTAACCAAATTGATTTGCTTCCGACTCTCCCGGCTTCTAGATATTCGTTATGCGTGCTCGGGCGTGCGCCCGAAATCGAATATTTTAATCGGCTTATAATCGGTGCGCGCATGCGGCGTCTCGCATCTTTCGGTGGCTTCGAATTTCCAACGAAGCTTTCGTTGCATAAGATTAAGCCTTCGAACACTGCGCCTCTTCCAAGCAGAGGACTTAGATCCGGAGATGTCGTCGATCAAACGTTTTCAAGGTATTAAGAAACAAGTAGCTGCTTCGTTGACTTAAATATAAAAAAGGCGATGGTTATTAGAGTCGAAAATCTCCTCGCGTTGGACGCGCTTAAATCCTTAACCCCAAATAAATTTTAAGCTCCCGGAGAGGTAGCATCAACAGTGTCAGATTGCTCAACGCTTACTGCTAGTGCGGACGATTTTTTTGATTAATCAAAGCGCCCTAGTTTGGCGCTCTTAATTAGATTTTGTTTTAATTCAATCCACCAGCCTTCCGCACTCGCATTTGAATTAACTTATTAAGCTGATTAAATTAGATCCCAACTATAATCTATCCCGACGAGCGTATACGAAGGGTTAATATTTCGTCGGCGAGCAATTAAGCGTTGGTTTGCAGAACGCCCGGTGGATGGAGTGCCGGGGAGCTCGAAAGCTTTACCTTAAATGTTAATGTCAACGTCAAACGTATCAAGTGCAACGTGGATTTATTTGAAGGCGAAAGGGATTCGGATGATTTGGATGTAAGTAGCCAAAGTTGGTAGACGAGATGCAGAAGCTTCCGAGTCCTCATCTTTAACCCGCTAGACGCCTGAAAGCCGACGGAAGGCAGATGCGCCGTGAGTCTTGCCAGTCTCATTATAAGACGCAGTCCTGCTTTAAAAAGGGTTATCGAGATGCGAGGAAGTTTTCGGAGAGCTGCTTTAGTTTAGTTCGGTCGAATTTAGTTGAAGAAAACTATCAGAATCGCATTGGAGACGCTTCTGATTTCATATTCATATTACATGCGAGCATGATGTTTTCATCATGGGGTGGAATTGAGATGGGTGCCGAAGTTTGCGGATTCATTACGAACCATTAAATGGTAAATGGTACACTCCTGACCTTATCAGTTGCGGTCGGAAGAATGCGCGGGCACAATGGCATCGGTCGCCGCGAAAACGAAAAGTCGAGATAGGAAACCGAGGAAGGGCCGAGGAAGACCCTCATACATTACAAATCTTGGCCGGAGACTTTGGAGAGCATGTGCGATTTTCGGGGCGCGCGTCTTGTTTGTATGATCTTCCTTTCTTCGGGCATAACGAACGCATTTAGCCGCGGTCATTGTAAATGGATTTCAGGCTGTTTTAATGCACGAGCGCATTTAAGCCCCGAAAGCCATTGCAGATAGGATTTGCATTGTGGCCCTCGACAATAGACGTCTCGCGCGTCTTATAACTTTCGATTAGTCTTCTCTTTTCAGATATCGCGACCGGGTGTACCAGAAAGAGCGCACGCGCAAGAAAACCGCCGGTGGAATCATCTTCAAGAGTATTAGATGATTCGAGAAAGAAGGACCCAACAATAGCGGCAAATTAAACAATGGCTCCGTAACCGAAAAATCAAACACCCTATTACACACATTTTAGCACTGACCCTCGGCGTTCGGTATGTGGTCCGCAAGGCCTTCCAGCGACGTTGTTCCACATGCCGATGCCGCCGCGTCGATATTTGTCTGGCTCTCGTGCCCTGTTTTCGGAAACGCATATTTCATGCACGTCATAGTTAAGGTGCGCAATAGTTACACGTCGTTTCTTTGTCCGCCGGACCGAGCCCACGAAAACGCCCCCCCGCGGCATCTTTAGCCATTGACTTATGGGCCCATGTGGCCCATGCCCATCTCGCGCGGCGAAACTCCGCCGCGCCGTTAACTCGGTTAGCTTTACGAAGAAAACGAATCGTCCGACTTTTGGCATTGCCCGTCCTCGGCATTGGCAAGGGCTTCGACGAAAAGCAGATGTACGCGCTGCGGCGTCGCGGGCGAACAAAACATCCTCGGATGCTTAGTCATGTAACGTTGCGTTTTCTCGAGCTGGAAACGTTTTCGCGTCGCTTTCCGCGTGGCGCGGAATATCGAGCGCGCACGATACGTCTTCGTCGCATGTCGCCGTGTCAAAGGACGACTTTATTTATCATATGAAACTCGAATTCATGCATCATCCCGGCGGGACGCTTTCGGCGTGCGTGCGGCTTCGAGGAGTTTCGAGGAGTGCACGAAACGATTTCGATTTATTCCGCCTAAAAGGCGCATTTAATGCTCTTTAAACAAAATGCGCGCTCGCCTCGTTTTATATCGCCATAAAAATCTAATTACAAACTTCCAGACGTGTGGCGCGCGATGGCCGGATTGTGTTCGGTATAAATATTTTCGAAACGCTAGAAATATAGTCCCGCGCGCGATGGGGAAAACGCGTGGCGGGCTTAAGATGATTAAAGTACGAACGGCGCAGAACGAAGAGCGAAGAGAGAACGCATAGGTGCGCGCAGCGTCGTATTGAGTTATGCGTTGTAAAGGAACGCATACGGCGTGAAGATGTCGGCTTCACGTTGCGACCAATATGCGAGACAGCGGGGACACTTGCGGAGAAAATACGATGAAAAGAAAAGAACTACATATAAACAATAATGATAATCTAAATTATGACCATTGGAATCGCATGGGGTCCAACCCGTTCCAGTCGTTCCTATAAACCAAACGTCATGGAAAAAAAAACAATGCTACACGGTCGGCATTATGCAGCGGGATACACGACGCGGCGCAAGTCTTGCGAAGCATTGTAAAAATTCAAATTCGAAACGTTTATTTGCGCAATTAACCTGCGCCAACGCGAACGAGATGCGCCAGGAATGGCAGCGAATTAACCCACAGTTAATTCGTTTTTATCGCAGGACCTTGATATCGCAATCGAGCTCATTTTCGGCGCGTCCCTGCGCGAGAAAAAAGCGTGCGCGGAGTTTGCGATTTCGGCCCCCTTCGGTTCGAAGTTCCTCCGCTCTTCCGTTGTTGGTGCATTTCCGGACGGAGCGAACGCGCAGTCGGAGGATGACCCCTGCGAGACCTACTGTTACGCGCGCATTTCCTTAAATTCGTAATAAATTGCGTTTTTACTGGCGGGGCGCGTTCCTCGAATGGGCGGCGCGGCGCGACAGCGCAATGAGGACGGTCGGCCGCAGCATTTATTTATTGTATCAATTTCGGATCGATTGAAGGCCCGCGGAATGGCAGCTCCTGACAGTTTCGATCTCATCCATTATAGGTGACCATTGTGCTCCCGACCGCCGCTGCGAGTCGCGCCGCGCCGCGCAGCTGAAAACTCTAATAGGAATCGGAATTTTTAGCCGAACTTTTTAATGCCGACGCTCGCACAATTCGAAAGTTACTTTATTCCAGTTTAATATCTTCGCTCTCGGTCCGCGCTCCTTCCGCAACCGTCGATATTGCCGCGCTCTCGTTGCGTTTTTACGCACGGCGAGGGAGTTTTGATTTATCGCGCGCTTCTTGAATAAAAATTTCGGCGCGCCGGGATGGCGGCATCTGCCCCGGACCCGTTCCGCTCGGTCATCTTACGCGCTCGTCGTGCGGCGTCGCCGGCGTGGTGGTTTACGGTGCATTAATAAGTGCACTCTTGGGGTGTTCCGCTTAACCCTCTCCGTAGGTGGTTCGATGGCAATCATTCCGGGCTCGGCGCGCGCCGCATGCACGCGCTGCTTTTCCGGAGCGCGCCGCGGCGTTCGGCCGTTCGGCGTCGGGCTTGCATTCCTCCAGGCAGTGGTAAAAGAGTGCGCGTCCGTAAAATGCATTAAAACCACATTCGAAAGACCAAAAACTAGAACAAGTTGTTGCAACCCACAACTATAAAATGCCCGTTTTATTATTATCCGCTCCCCTGTCGAGGTGCTAAACTTTTTCGGAAATATTTTCAGCGACCAATTTAAAAATGAGAGACTTTTTTCGTCGCTCGCAATAAAAGTTTAACGGCGTAAGCAATTTTAATGACCGAAATGCATGTGTTTACAAAGACGCTGGCCGGAGAAAAGGAGTTACAAAGGAACAGGAAACCGTCTGGCTTTTTATAACTGTTCTTGCTTTTTTTCTGGATTGCCTCCCCCAGGATCTTGTATATATATATTGTGAATTTAATTGTCGACTTTAATCGACAATTGTATATGCTCAGTTTACTGTTGACGCTGGAGGCAAAATTCGTTTTATAGTTCCCAGCCTCGATGCTCATATTGCACGCCGAATAATTTTATTATCTGTTACTGCACATGCCTTTCCGCTACATTGTCAAGTTCTCGTTGAGTTCGAGTAATTCGAAATCGGTTACTTTGAAACGCACCGCGTCTGGGCGTCTGGGGTCTCTTCGCGATTGCGATTTCGAGACGCCCGGGTCGTCTTTCCGCAGTCGTGGCGCCACAACACT
>JARRAA010009520.1:0-30867 GCA_030557295.1 Ecitodaemon sp. MM-2014
AGGCCTCTCCGCCTGCATGGTTTACAGTCATATCTTAATGGCTCAGCAATCAGTTCGAAAAATAATCAATTAACAAGTATGAAAGTGCTTTTCAAGTAACAGTTATGATGCTTATATTATTTCTAATGGATTCCTAGAAAGACCTAAATGCTTCGCATGCGGCAGCTAAATTAATTTATTTATAAAATATTCTAATAAATATTTAATTCAAATTTTGGAATTGTGACAATACTTTTTCGAATGCAGCGTAAACCAGCGATCGCCAAGCTGCAATAAGTTAAGACTTGTAGATATCCAAAGGAAGCCGATTGGGGACAGGCAGAAGGCCAAATACGTTCGGGAACCATTCGATTAAACCACATGCTAATAACGCCGGCATCGTAATTAAAATGCGCTCGACGTTTTAATTGTCGACTGGCGATGACGAGCAAATTAATTAAACTGGAATCGGACGCTAAACAAACAAACGCCGCCGACATAATAATAATTATAGTAATTATAAATATGAATTGCGGCTAGTAATTAACGATTGCCTGTGAAAATATGAAATCATATTAAATTTTTATAACAAAACTAGGTCATAGTTGTCAGGAAACAAATTCAAAATAAAGGTAGTAGAATGGAGGACAAAACTGCATCATTATTTTCGAACAAAAATACGAGGAAATACTATAGTAGCGTAGGAACTTGCGTAGAAACTTCCATAAAGAACACCGGCAACGTAGAATACTAAAACTGATCCTTGCGGATGTTTGCATATTCACTCCGCGTACGCTGCGCAAACATACATGCGGGTTTCATTCATACTTTAAACAAACTCACCAGAAACAATTGTATTCGCTTGTATTCCCAAAGGAGACGCAATTTCAAAAGCGCCTTACTCGTAAGAATTGAGGAAAATAAAGTTACAGAGCTTTTCCAATAGCTGAAAGCCCTACCAACGACATCTGTCGAGAAGAGGACGATATTACTCTAGCGCAGGAATTATTAAATGTCAGTCAAACATTATAGAGCCCAATGAAACTGTTTCTAACCTAATTTTAAGGCTTTCTAAATTCACTAAAATATTTAAAACCATCGCGAGAAGGAAGTTTCGTTAATGAAAAGATAACCAACTTAAAACTGTATAAGTTACTAAAACTGATTCTAATCGAATTTTCGCTGTTTGTAAATTCATTAAAATATTTAAAACAGGCAAAAGCCATTCCAACGACAACTCGACAGTCTCTAATTAGATGTCGCTCAATCCTAATACAAGGTAATAGAGTTGATTCTAAACTAATTTTTTAACTTTGTAAATTAATTATAAAAATTAACATTCCAACGACGTCTGTCGACATAATGTGACGTTTCTTTAGTGATCTGTCGGTCAAACTTGTTATAAGACAATGAAACTGATTATAACCACATTTTACTTCTAAAAAACTGTGTGAAACTGTGGTTTTCATTTTTTCAATTGATCCTAAAAAGGTTCGAACACTTTAGGTTTAAACAAATTGATGTCAAAGTTCGGACTTTTGCCATCTTAGGTCATTTTTGAGATAGTGTTTGGCCGAATTTTATTGTAAATGAACGACTAAAGAGAAAAAAGAAACTTTAAATTACACTCCAAAATTCAATTTCCAAAGCGCTTTTATCGAACCGTAACAGACTTCCAAAGTTGAGGCAAAGAGTCTCTTGTATATTTCATTTGTCAAGGGCGATTATATTTAAATATATTAATCGTCGATTACGGAATTTGTTGTCAATGAAATCCTCTACTAGTTGACATTTAAAAAATAAGATTTTGCCAAGAACTTTAGAATTAAAACGATTCTTAACGTGACAAAATCCAAATTTAGACTACGATTTGTGAAAAATTCTGACGTGAAAAATACACTAGAATCACTTATACACAAATAAATTGTTCATGCACAACAATGTAATTCAATCAGCTAAACGCCCTTCCATCAGGAACTACAATATTTGCCAATGAAAACAGCTAAAAGACGCTCTCAACAAAGTCAATCACCAGAGAATGAAACTTCACTAACGAAAATACAACTAAATGTCGTTCAATAATTATACAATTCAATGAAACTGTTTTCAACCTAGTTTTGGCCAAGTGCAAGCGGATTAAACGATAAGAAAATATTCCATTGATAAATTTATTTACAACTCGCGGTCGGTCCGCTTATCTGACAACAAAAATTACAGAATGATATAACACGAATTGGAGCGTTTTGCCAGGCGGCGATAAACAGGCGTTAGCAAATTTTGCAACATTGTAGCGGTCGTAAAACCACCGGCGTCGTAAACAAGTCCGCCGCGCGGTCCGCCGAGCTTGTGCAAAGTAGTAGCGTAATTAATAAGTTAAACAGATAAATTGACAAAACAGCTCGTGCGTATTTGCGGCATGGCGTGCCCCCGCTCGCCGCCCGCGCCTCCCGCCGCGGCGCGTGATAAATTCTTGTCTTTTTTTGCTGATATGCTAATAATTATCGACCTTTAAAATATGCAGCCGGAACGAGCGGCGAGCGCGACGTATAATTAACACGTTCACGCGAACGCGGAAATCGGCCATCTGCATCTCTCGCCTAATTAATTAACATTTTATTTCATGTGGGTTCCGATAATATAAAATTCCGATCGTTTCAGAGCGAAAATTTGTTCGTCAATTTTTAATTGTGGCTAGCTATATTATAATTAAGCGAGCATTCGACACTAATGAACGCACAATTTCAGCGGGGCGGCTGGTCAGTCAAAATTATTGTTTCCGACGATTTAGAGTTATTTAAGGAAACATGCAGATGTCGCTTGCTTCAAAGCGCCCCCTGGCAGATGTTCGTAGCATAGATAGCGACACCTATATCAGACCACAAGTCCGATCGTTTGGGAGCGAAAGTTTGTTCGTCCATTTTTAATTGTGGCTAGCGATATTATAATTAAGCGGGCATTCGACACTAATGAACGCACAATTTCAGCGCGGCGGCTGATCAGTCAAAATTATTGTTTCCGACGATTTAGAGTTATTTAAGGAAACATGCAGATGTCGCTTGCTTCAATGCGCTCCCTGGCAGATGTTCGTAGCATAGATAGCGACACCTATATCAGACCACAATTCCGATCGTGACAGAGCGAAAATTTGTTCGTCCATTTTTAATTGTGGCTAGCTATATTATAATTAAGCGAGCATTCGACACTAATGAACGCACAATTTCAACGGGGCGGCTGGTAAGTCAAAATTATTGTTTCTGATGATTTAGAGTTATTAAGGAAACATGCAGATGTCGCAGTAGAGTAGGGGAGGTCGGTGGCTTGCTTCAAAGCGCCCTCTGGCGACACCTATAACAGACCACTTTCCCCGATCTTCCCCAGCTAATAACGATTCGATTGGTGTTAATTGATAACGCGACACGCCGGAGACATGAGCGTGTCACGTTTATCTAGATTCTCGGCGAACAGGTGCAACTCGACGTCTATTTTTTACGCGTTTGGCCTTTTCCGGCGACAAAATGTCGGCGAGCGCGATCGGTGGTGTTGGCGTGGATGCGGACTGGACGGCCGTTAATCAGACTGCCATTCTCATGCCCATTTGTATGTAAATATGCATACGAATTTCAAACGCACGCGGAGCCAAAAACTGAATTAAAATCGTGACGTGATATCTTTTTCTAACGCCCTAGTACCACTCCTAAACGACCGCGCACACTCCCAACAAAAAAATGCCATTTATGTGTCGTTCGAAGCCCTACAAACAATACATTCCACGTGTATATTAACCCTTATATAAAACAATTCCCTTTTTCTCTGATTCCGAAGCAAACCAGTTGTTAGTATCACCACAAACCGTTAAATCTGGTCGAGACGAACACCGAAAGACAAACGAGTCTTTTTCTGTGGATAAATACGAAATTTCGTGTTTACTGCTCGAACGAGAAACATTAAAATAATTCTCGAATAACAAAGAGTTTGAAAAAAAATCAACGCAATTGAATTTGCATATTAATTGTGTTTTCCTGTTCACGCATCGCGTGCACACGTGAATAATTTTTATTCCTTCGGCGTTTTTTATTTTAGTCGGCTCGTGGCCGCCGCCAATTAGCTCGTAATTTCATGCCGGCCGAGTGTGCAATCGACGAAAATATTAATGCGCGCGCTGATGCTGCCGAAAATTCACGAATTCGAACGAAATCCGCTCCCACGCTCGCGAACGCGTCGGTATCAAGTTATAAAGACGGCAAACGATGAAGACGGGAGGAATTTATGCGAATACTTCACGGTCTTGTTGAGTATCCGGTGCTGAATAATGTATTGCGTATCGGCAATATTTTAGGATTTCGTACGAAGCCTCAAGCGTTTCGCGTCGGAACAAACTCGCTCCACGTCATTTTCTTTTAGATCTCGCCAGAAAAACATGCGCCTTCGCAGAATATCGCGCGAATATAATCGTTCTCGTTTTTCCTAAAAGCTCCTCGAAGTTACGGCATCTGCCGTTGACTTTCTCAATTTCCGCAGACCCTAAAAATAGCTTGTTGCGTTCTAACAAGCATCCACTTGAGCAATCCTGTCGGAAATATTAAATTGTGTTTCGTTATTGTTTAGATTTCGCGCGTCGAAAGTTTCGATTGCGCCGCATCGCGGGCAGGCTGTTTGCTTTTAATTAAAAACGAGAATCGGCGCTCGACAAGATCGGAAAACGTTCGGAATTTAAGTGAGTTTCGCGTGATATTCGTTTAGGCACGCCGTGGAAAGCGCGCAAACACAAATTGATGCATCATTTCATATGCAATCAATACTCGGATAGTTCCCGAGGTATCTACTATAATTCCGCGAAATCGTGAGCTCCGAACGTCAGTAAACGTTAATTATAGGTGTTCGAGGTTCGGAAAACTGTAAGCAAGTATAATGCGAGTCGGCATATCGAATTTTAGAATACCCAATCGGGCGAGATTCTGAACTGATCGGCAGATATCGTGCCGAGTTTGATTCTACCTCCATGTATTAGTAGATATGGTTGATAGCAATTATGTTGGAAAATTATTTAAAATGATTTTACACCAATCAATTACGTCGCTATTAAAATTTGTTAGAAGTTTGCGCTCAAAATCAACGCTTCACAAAATTGTTAATAACTTTTACATATTTTACGCGAAATTCACAAACTAGTCGTTATTCTCCTCCCTTCTAAAAGCACTGTCATTTTTAATTAAAATCTCCATTAAAAGTATGCGATATTTTCGGTTTAGCATAGATTTGTTATCAAAATTAGTTGTGGAATTTCTGAAAATATAACGACTAATATTTCGGGGAAAGTTATGAATTAAAAATAACCACTATGTAAAATACTGTTGAATTAGTAGAGCACTTAATTACGAAACAAATGAATGTTAGTTTATTAAAATCAGTGTAAAATTATGGAAGTTATGAGCAATTTATTGAAATTTTTCGTTGAAAACGTAAAATGTAGTACAATTGATTACATCCTGAATAGATGTAAATTAATCGGGGGCAATTCTAGCAAGTTTAATAGAGTTCTAGAACTCATAGATCGAGTTTCTTGTTGTTGCTGTTGTCTTCTTGCTGTTGTCGCCACCTTTAAATTTAATTAAAGGTGTTAACATGATCATGTCTGAAAATCAGATAATTTTATTCAAATTAATTGCGTCGCTATTAAACCTTGCTAGACGTTTACCATCAACGTGAACTTTGTACTCAAAAGCAATAACAAAAACAACAAAATTACTGAGTCGTTATCCTTTTGTTTGCTAAAGGTATTTCAAAGTTTAATTAAAATCTAGATGGTAGTTTTCTTCGCAATATTAGTGGAATTTTCCAAAAGAAAGAAAAATTATATTTTGTGGAACGTTATCACTGTGCAAAATAATAACATAATGAAGTATTAGTGCACTGAATTGGGAAAATGAAAATGGTGGTTTATTAAAATCGATCAATAAGTTATGAACTAAAAATAAGTCACGAAATTATACCCAATCGGAGGTAAATCTAGCACGTTCTAGCTGAAGTTTCAAAGTTCTGAAAGTTTACGGTAGGTCTGAATGCAATTATGTCGGAAAAGTATTTTAAATTAATTTATACAAATTGATTAGGTCGTAATGCGATAATTTACGTTTTAATGAGGTACTCGCAATTAATATGCGTGGTAACATTGCGACGACATTCAATCGTGGAATATTCAAATGAATAACTAGTCCAAGCCGCTATTAAAATATAGATAGGTAGGTAGTACTATTACTATTACACTATACAACTATTTGTAGTAAACGTCGTCCTTGGTAGTGAACGGAGGCGTACGTCGATTTGTGAACGTGAAGCACTCGGAGTGATCTGAAGTGATTTTTCTATTTCAAATGCACTTTAACCTTAACTACCTACTTAACTACTGGTGTCTAGCTATGAAGTGCTAATTACTCGTGTTATTTATGTTTACCGTATACACTTCGTAGCATTTCGCATGCTGATGCCGCATGCGATTCGGTAAACAAAATCGTAAACGTCTACGACCTCAGTTACGCTGTTTGTTTGGAGAATCTGTGACGAAATCGTACTTACTGCAGAATATTTAATATCTCTTTGGTGTAGTCGCAGCGTGCATTTGACATTTATGGATTGTGCGTCTAATTAATTTTCTCTTTTAATTGATTAATTCGTTTGTTTGTAAGTTATGTGTTTTACAGAAATGTCATGAATGTAAGATTGAACTTTAAATATTCCGTAGGATAATGAATGCTTTGAGAATACTCAGAATTAACGTTGAACTGAGATTAATGGAGAGTATAATGATGTACGGTTTATAAATTTTTGACGAAAATTGTAAAAGTTATCAATGCTTTTGTCCCATGTTACACGCTACGTTTTTAAAGAGTAATTTGTTGAATTTTCCATAAATTGTTCATAACTGCCGTAATTTTCCACCGATTTTCATAAACCAACAACTATTATTTTCTCAATTAAGTTCTCTATAACATCAGTATAGAGTATTTTATAATATGGTTCATATTTTCTCATGCATTTTCCAGAAATATATTTCATAACTTGCAGATATTTAGCTATAGCAATTTCACAATAAATTCTGTTTTAAACAAGAAATAAGCATATTTTTATGTCTGATTTTAATAAATATGAAAGTACTTGTAACAAAGGAAAAATGACGAGTAGTTTGTGAGAATCGTAAAAAAGATCTAAAAGTTATTTACCAGTTTGTAACGCGTTGATTTTGAGCGCAAAACAAACAAACGCACGTCGATGTAAGTCAACTTGTAAAAGTAAAAATCGTGATAACTTTATAACTTATATAACAATGTTTAACGGACTTACGTTTATAATTTTCTAGGGTAAATATACTTCCATGAATATATAATTTCTTTTTTTCATTCCCTTGCTCGCATTTTTAGTTTACAATTACTAAATTGCTCAGACAATATCAACTTTAATAAATGCAAGACTTAACTTGTGTTGCATTGCAAAATACTGAATATTTTAAATCGATCCAACGATCAGATTAGAGTGAGATTAATTGAGAGTAAATTGATCTATGGTCTATAAATATTGGACGATAATTGTAAAAATAATTAATGTTTTTGCGCCGGTTACACGCCACGACCATGTTCAATATAAATTATTTATAACTGGCGTAATTTTCAATCGATTTTAATCAACGATCATTCATTATTTTCCCAATTAAGTGCTCTATATATAACTCTTATCAATATGTTGTGTTTTTAATCAGAATTTATTCCAAACTGTTAAAGTGTTTTCATTGAAGTGTTTCGTAACATACCTTTATTAAACACAAATGTTCGAACTAGATTTTAATTAAACATGAAAGAATGATTATCAGACAGGAGGGTGAGGACAACTTTGCGAAGATCGGGTAACAGATGCAAAAGTTATTAACCATTTTATAAAGGGTTGATTGCGAGCGCCGGCGCCGATGGAAGTCGACTAAAAATGCCGATAACTTTAGTAACTTCGAACAAATTTGAACAAACCTGCGCTTATAATGTTCCCGGATAAACTTACTTTTATAAACTTCTGATATATTTGCCACAATTTACACCATAAATGCATAAATTAACCGAAAACTTCCAACTTTTCTGCCTTCGAATACCACCTGAATCATATGGCCATCTAATGGTCTAAAATTTAATCTGAGCTTTCGCTAAATCGCACAAATTAGTTATTTGCGCAGCATTCGAAAGCGAATGTGCTTGTCAAAGGTAAAGCATTTAATTAATCGAATTTATGAGGAACAAATGCACGCTACCACCGCCGACATAATTGCATAGTTGCTGTCACATTAGTGATAATTTTCGAACGCACACGCCCGACTGAAAGTGACACCAACGCAATTATATTAAAATAGAAATATTCACGGAATCCGCCGAAACGCTCCGCAGGTTCGCCGTTGATATAATTAACAATTGTGCGAACTGGTCTTCGGCCGGCGCTTCACTAACGTCGGGATTTAATTAATGCGACGCAAGCGCCCAGACGCGTGCTCGAAGGTGGACGCGCAAATAAATAAATAAATTCCGGACGTGTTTACGACTAGCTGAATGCCCATGAACGAATAAAGACGGAGAAAAATAGTTTTATAAGCTTCTCGACTTTATATTTATAAAAAAAAATGAGCATCGTAAACTTCAGTTGGGATATTTTTATGAGAGTACGGATAGATTTTACGACAGGGAAATTGCTATTGTGCTCAGGGGGTGAGTGAGAGCAAGTTATCGCCTCAATAGTCTCACCTGACTTTCATTTTATATGAATTGTCGTAGTTCTCTTCAAATTGCGCTTAAGGGACGAACAATTTGTCTGTGCGCTAGACTTCATATTCAAGGATGATTACCGGGGAAAAACTGAGTGGCGGTTTGTGAAAATCGAGTGGAAATTGCTATTGTACTCAAGGGGTGAGTAAGAGCAAGTTATCACCTCAATAGTCCCACCAGAGTTTCACTTTATATGAATTAGCGCAGTTCTCTTCAAATCACACTTAAGGGACGAACAATTTGCCTATACACTAAAATTCACATTCAAAGATAATTATTCAGGAAAATATTGGGCGATTGTTTGTGAAAATCGAGTGGAAATTATAAAAGTTACCAGGGATTTTGTGACGTATTACAAGTTCAAGAGAATTTTTAGTTTTCCGGTTAGAAGTGTTAGTAACATTTATAGTTTTTTTGCGGATTCTAACAAACTTATCCTGATTAGATTTCCATTTCAAATTAGTTTAATTGCAGATGTTTAAATATTTATTGATATGTTGTCGTATATTCTTTGTTAAATTCCGAATTTTTGAAGTCTTGATAAAATGTTTGACGTAAACTGAATTTTCTTCTAATTTAAAAGGCAGTTTTCAAGAATTATTTTAATTCTCATCAAGGCACGATTAATAATGAAGAGATTGTGACTTTGTGAAAATCGAACGGAAATTGTATAAGTGACAAGAGTTTTAGCAACGCATTACAGGTTCAAGTGAATTTGTATCTTTTTCACCCAAAAATGTTAATAACTTTTATAGTTGTGAACAGTTTTGATCACACTTTGCAGTATTAGATTCCCAATTAAAAGTATTTTTAAAATATGTACAAATAAATACATTGTTAAATTGTTGTCTGTTTAAGGTGATTTTTTAAATAATATTTTCTGGCTCGATAACTTTCGTACAAAATAAAAGCATAAAAAGTGCGTTTGCACAAATCTAAAACAATGTTCGCTTGCTATTTGTATTTTAGGCAAAAGTAGAGTTATTTGTGAAGAGAATAAAATCTCGCTTGTTATAATCTAGCCGTAAATAAAAAAGTTATAAACAATGTCGGGAAACAAAACATGATATCTCCTCGTTGAGTGATTTTAACTTTTTTCCGTTGAAATATCAGTAGCTGCTGCACTTTTGAACGAATTTCAAAAATGTTCATTCTATTTTCAATCCAAATACACCTATCCTAAAAATAAAACGTACTTTGTTAACGTAAATTGCAATTAAGTTAACAATTTCGTCTTCTTTTATAACTTTCATCGTAAATTCTCTTAGCGAAATGTGTCTGGCTTAGTGTTAAGCCCTCAAGGGTGCGCATCCGAATCTTCCACGGCATAAGTGATTAGAATCGATCAATCAAACCCTTCGTCGCCTTCGCTCGTGGCTCCCCCGACCCTCCGCGACATCATCCGATATTGACAAGTCGATATCGCCGACATCTTTATAACCCGATCCGAGACGTATTCCTCCAAGTGAGCGAGCGCAAGAAGACTTTATGATGAATTGCGACGTGGTGCAAGCGCGCCTCGCGGTCCGGGGTGTTCGCGAACCGCCGCATTTATTATTAGGACGTTCGTGCGAACGCGCGATATCTAAATATACGGTGACGCGGTACCGGCAAAAGTCGACTTGTGAAAGAATATCGCGCACGACGAAAGAATAACGCGGCCGGCGCGCGCTGCAATAAAGGGCGCGTAGTTTTACTGGCGATAATAAAACGCCCAGGTGTGCGAAACCCCCGAAAAAAAAAACACGGAACTAGCGTGGACGTGATTTACGAGCGCGTCGTTAAAGCAAATGTGGTCGCGAATAACAGCCGTAAACATAACCACATTTCGAACCGTATAACCTACGATAACCTAGTTTAAGTTATGCGGCATAGGCAACACGCGTTGCGCACGCACCGCATGCACAAATTCCGATGTTCGCGGGAGTTTATATTGGATCGGGATTAATCAGTTGCGCACGCGGACAACGCCGCGGAATGTGGAATGACGCGTTTACGCCGTTCGCCGATATTACCGACATTACCTACCGAAATAAAGCTATTTTCGGTCGGACGTAAGTCATGCTTTAAGTAATGACGCCCGGCGACGTTTTCACGTGCTTCTGGACTGCTTCAAAACAAATCGCGCGCGCCAAGACGCGCGAAATTCTCGGCGCACTTCCGAAAATAAGTTTTTATTTGACATCGCGCGTTAAGTACATCATGTCGAAGCGCGGGCACCTACGCCGCTTAATAATTATTTATAAAACAGCAGATTGAGTAATCGCGGAGCGCACAATGCGTCGCTGTGTTCGAAATCGATTCCTCAGCAATTACGATCAGCAAAGATAGTTTTGAACGTATTTGTTACATACGCAGTTGCTGACGTCGGAGAAATTGCCACCAATTGGGTTAATCGAATTAATTGTGCTCATAACACATCCGCACATGGTGAAATTGACGAATCAAAGATAGAAAATTAACACTGTCAACGCCCTAATTTATGAAGGCTGGTGTTTTATATCAAAACAGCTTGCCAATTTCGAGGTATCGATGTTTCTGTAGTTTTTTATAGAATTGAGTTAGAATCGTGGAGTTTAGTTTAATATTTAGTATTGGTAAATAAATAACATTAATAAGAATGTTAATAAGGCATAGTTTAATCAAATTTTGCGGAAAATGCAAAAGTTATGCACGATTTTGTATTGCATTGCATTTCGTGGTGAATTTATGACGGATTTCCTATAAACGTTAATAACTTTTAGTATTTTTGAGCGATTTTATCGCAATTACTTTTATTACGTTTATAAATAACTCTACTTTAATATAATGGAAGACTATAGTGTGGGATCAGACTTGCTTAATTGTTATGTGCCACTAAACTTAATATATTGATAGATCATCACAATTTTTTAGCTAAAAACTTAAATAACAATAATTTTACGATGCAAAATACAATATTCTCTAGAATGTTATGACCAAACAGGAAACTGTCATTAACAGAGAATGGAATTAAACGATATTTATTAAAATTTAGTGAGAAATGCAAAAGTTATTAACAATTTTCTATCGCATTTCATTTAAAACTCGCACAAACATTAACCTGACTATTTCCATTAAAATGCTCATAACTTCCGTAATTATCGAGCAATTCTAACAAACTAACTTTTATTTTTCCCTGAATATACATATTTTATTATTATACTGAAATTTGCTGTGTGCACTAGCTAGAAATTTGTTTATTGGGTAAAAATGAGCAGAAGGCTGGTGCTTTATATCAAAACAGCTTGCCAATTTCGAGGTATCGATGTTTCTGTAGTTTTTTTATAGAATTGAGTTAGAATCGTGGAGTTTAGTTTAATATTTAGTATTGGTAAATAAGTATCATTAATAAGAATGTTAATAAGGCATATTTTAATAAAATTTGGCGGGAAATGCAAAAGTTATGCACGATTTTGTATCGCATTGCATTTCGTGGTGAATTTGTGACGTATTTCCTATAAACGTTAATAACTTTTAGTATTTTTGAGCGATTTTATCGCAATTACTTTTATTACGTTTATAAATAACTGTACTTTAATATAATGGAAGAATATAGTGTGGGATAAGACTTGCTTAATTGTTATGTGCCATTAAACTTAATATATCGATAGATCATCATAATTTTTTAGCTAAAAACTTAAATAACAATAATTTTACGATGCAAAATACAATATTCTCTAGAATATTATGACCAATCAGGAAACTGTCATTAACAAAGAATGGAATTAAACGAAATTTATTAAAATTTATTGAGAAATGCAAAAGTTATTAACAATTTTCTATCGCATTACATTTAAAACTCGCACAAACATTAACCTGACTATTTCCATTAAAACGCTCATAACTTCCGTAATTATCGAGCAATTTTAACAAACCAACTTTTATTTTTTCCCTGAATATACATATTTTATTATTATACTGAAATTTGCTGTGTGCACTAGCTGGAAATTAGTTTATCGGGTAAAAATGAGCAGATTAAATATTAATGCCTTAAAAGGGGTACGCAGGAGCGCTCGACACTACCCTAATAAACTGAAACGTCCTCGGCGATATATCTACACCTGCGGAAGGAATAATAAAAGCGCGCGTGGAAAATTGTTGCGCACGATGGATATTCGAGCGGAATTATTTTGCATATTGCATAACCTCATTCCTCGGGTCCTCGCGGCTCCTCCCGAGCGCCTTTATCATTTGCTCTTATTACCGCATTGCTCGCTCCCGCATTATATTAGTTATGCATTCGATATGAATAAAGTTATTTCCGAGATAAATCTCACATTCGATCGCGTGATAATGACAAGAGAGCGGAAGCGCGGACGTCGTTATCGCAAATCCAGGTCATCGCAATCGTAAAAAAATTACAACCGAACGACGATGGCGCCCTCCGCGCGCGTGTTATTTGCGTTAATCTTTTGTTTTCGTCCAAACAATGGCTCGTAACAATTTTACGCGCGTTATGCGCGCCGAAAACAAAACCAGCTGCGCAGAAACTTCCATTGTGACGCCATTTTTGAGGCTGAAATTTTACTGCTTTGCGGTGGATGTTAGAGTCCATCGATGTTATAATTTATGACGTTTTTTTTTCAAGACCGTTGACGCAAACCGTTCCAGGAAAACTCTTAAGCGACATGGTTCGCATGCGGTTTTATAAGTTTTCGAGTAGTTTTCATCAAGTTAATTAAGCAAATCCTGCAGCGCGGACTTTAGATGTCTATTTAATTGCTTTTCAGAAAATTTGTTGCGTGTCGAGCAATCAAATCAAGCAACTCGCGAAGACGGACAAAACCGCTGCGCAATGACGATAATTAATCGGCGGACGAAACGCGGGCAATTTTTAAAGGACGAATTGCCCGTCCGCGAAATTTAATTTAAACGATCGAAACCAGTAAAAACCGAAGCCGGTATTCAATTTGATGGCTTCGCGCGTAATATAATGTTTGTCGTTAACATAAATTATTACCAGCGGTTGACTACTGACGTCAAATAAGGACGTGGAAAATTTAACATGATTTTTGTGTTTTCGCGTTCCACACGTTCCATTGTATTACGCACGCTGTGATTTTCTTCCTATGAATGTTAATTGCGTTTTTTGCGTTTGCGAGTTTTTAAACTATTTTAATGAGTTTGTTCAACAAGTGAATAATTGTTTATTTGTAGTAAACAATTTCACTTACAATTAAAATATTGAGATGTTCTCAGTAATTCCATCCGGTACAGAATAACGTCAAAAATTACCACGAAAAACTAATTTCTATAAAATATTGTCACACAACATGGAAGTGCCATTAATCGAGAATAGAATCAACTAATATTTATTAGAATCGGTTGAGATATATAAAAGTTATGGACAATTTTGTAACAACTTACATTGCAAATTATGTAACGCGTTTCAGCGTTTTTATATATCGTTGTTATATGCAATAACATCAAAATTGTCTATGAACAAACACAATTCTCTAAATTATTGTTTAAAAAAAATGAAAAAGAAAACTGAAAAAATATGGAAATGCCATCAATCAAGAATAAAATCAAGCAACATTTATCAGTAATACGAAAGTTGATAATTTTATAACACCTTACATTGGAAATTTAGCAACGCCTTTCAGTAATTCCTTGTTATAATATAATCAAATTGGCCCATGAACAAATAAAACATAAAATCAAGCAATATCGGATTAGTATCGGATGAGTAATACGAAAGTTATGGGCAATTTTGGAACGCTTTACATTTTATAAAACGCCCTTTATTTCATCATGAAACTGCCGACTTTTCTGTCCATACAGTTTAATACCGTTTTCAATTTTATAGCCGCACCAATATAATTGCTTTTATTCTCTTCGCAAATAACTATATTTCAATATATTATGACAATTATTTGTTCAGTATACCTTGTTTATTTGAAGCAAACAATTAAAGTTACTGAATTTACATACACATTTGCACTAATTCAACTGGAATAAATTTGTCCCAAAAAGCAAATTCTCTAGAATATTAGCAAAGAATAAAAACAAACAAAACAACAATGTTTATTAAAATCGGAAGAGAAACATAAAATTTATTGACAATATGGTAACACATTGCACACATTGTAATTTAGGTAAGGCGTTTCATCATTAAACCTACGACTTTTCAGTCTATAAATGTTAATAACGTTTTCAATTTTTGTGCTATTCCAATAAAATTTATCTTATTCCCTTTCCCTTTTGTTTGTAATACACAATTAACCTTAATAAATTGAAATGTTTTCTAATTTTGTCCTGGATAAACAAAATTCTCCAGAATAATATGACAAAATATAAGAATGGCATTAATACAGATTAGCATGAAACACCATTTATTAAAATCTGACAAGAAACATAAAAGTTATTAACAATTGAAAGACAAAGTCCGGTACTGTGTTTCATTTCATCACGAATCCTACGACATTTCGCTCTATAAATGTTAATAACGTTTTCAATGTTTGTGCCATTCTAATATAATTGATCTTATTCCCTTCCCAAACAACTGTACTTTAATATAATTGAGCAATAACTTGTGCAATGTACCATGTTTGCTTGTAATACACAATTAACTTTAATGAATTGAAATGTTTTCATTAATGCTTTATTAAAAACGGAAATAACATCAAATGTTGTCCCCACTAAACAAAATTCTCGAGAATGTTGTGCAAAATATGAAAATGACATTAATACAGGTTAGCATGAAGCATCGTTTATTAAAATCTAATGAGAAACATTAAAATTAACAATTAAAAGACAAAGTCCGGTACTGCGCAGCAGATGTGCAAAATTGCTAAATTGGACGGACTTGAGAACATCGCGACGACGCTGGACGCACAAAGAGTATCAAACGAGCAGAGGGTGCAGACTGAGTAAATATAGCTGTATTAATTGTTGTAGAGAATTAAATAAAAAATAATTACGTTTCTAACAAAGTAATTTAACGCTTTACATTCCAAAATATTGGTAAACACAATTCTGACCTTTTCCACAAAAAGGCTGATAACTTTCGTAATTATCAACAAATTTTAATAAATCAACTTTTACAACTTTCCGTAATAAACATACTTTACTACTACACTAAAATTTACTGTCAACCCTCACGATAAGTCACAGAAAATTGGTTTCAAGGCCCTTTGTGTAAGTATCGGGCGAAAACGCAAATGACATCTGATTTATACAAAATGAAGTATCCAATTAGCAATTGGAAAAGCGACGAGCTTTTTTAATTAGTTATGCGCAAAAAAAAAAAGAAATCGGCGATTGCGTAAGCATCTTTCTCGTTACATTTATATCACCTGAGGTTGTTTGCGCACGTAAGAACCGGGCAAATTAAAAATAAACCAAGCGGATAAATTTTAGCAGCTTAATTTGTATTTTTCGCGCGTTTTTATCTGCAAGACACTCGCCGGTTATTTTCGCGCGTCGCGTCCGCGAGCATCTCGCGCCGCCGCGCGGAATCAGATGTTTTGGGCACGACGCTGATAATTTAATCCGAGAGCTAATAATAGCGCGCCACGACTGGAAGCGACGCGACTGTTTATAACAACAGTGTCAACAAGCCGCGACTGATAATGAATCGTGCTCTTCGCGCGAGGCGCGCGTACGTTTTTATTTTCGAATCAAAATAATATCGAAGTAGTCGTCCGCGTGTCTGCTTCGATATTGTTTTGATTCGAAAATAAAAACGTACGAAAAGCGCAGAAACGCTGCGAAGAAAATACGCAACACCGCCGCGCCGGTTAGGTGACATAACGTTGGATTGCTGGAAGTGTGCAGTCAGCGTTCGCTCGGAGTTGTACCAAAACATGTGACGATCTGATAGATATTTGATAGACTTGATTGCGTTTATAGATATTCGAATTATTTTCCAGTGATATCGCAGCGCGTGTAGCATGGCGTGCCTACGCATGTTTACTTATTGATATTTTCCATTAACAGTGGATTGTTGAATTTGAGGTCATTTTTTACCGACGAAACGTTGGATTTTCTTAAATATTCAGATAAAGCATAAAGAAATCATTAATTAACAAGAGAATAAGACGTTGTTAAATAAAACAGGACGGATAATTCGGATTTTAGACGCACGCGCTCCAATTCGCGGAAAATGTACGACACTTCTGCTACAAATGTTAATAACTTTTAGAATGTTTGAGCGATTATAATAAACTCGCAATTATATCCTTTCTAACTAACCGTATTAAATACGAAATACAGAATAATGTGTTAAATATATCTAGTTTGTATGTAACATGTCATAAAACACAAGATATTTAAATGTTTTGCTGGAATTTTGTTGATAACTGAAATAATCCCATTTTTACTGACGAATAAACAAATTTCTCAAAAGCATCATGACAACTTATGATGATGTCATTAAAAAGGAGTAGAATAATATAAATTTGGTCAAAATCGAATTAGACATGTAAAAGTTATTAATAAGTTTGTAACGCATTACATTTCGCAATAAATTTGTGACTTTCAATAAAAATGTTAATAACTTTTAAAGTTTTGAATTCATTTATAGTCGCTTCTTAAATAGATGTACTATAATATAATCCAAGAATAATTTGTTTTATATTTCTTGTTTGTTCGTAAGATGCAATAAAACTTTAAAAATTTAAATGTTTTCTTGAATTGCTTGTTGAAAACTGAAGAAATATCAGTTTTACCACCGAGAGAAACAAACTTCTCGAAAATATCATTGGAAAATACGAAAATGTCATTAATAAACAACACAACTAAACAAAAATTGTCAAAATCGAAGGGATTGCGTAAAAGTTATTGACAATTTCGTAACAGTAAACAGTAAACATGCGACAATCGACTCCTTGTTTACTTTACGAACTCAATAAACCCAATTGAGTTTATAGACTATATTAACAATATTTTCCGGCGATATCGCACCGCGTGTGTTGCATGTCGTGCCCACGCATGTTTACTTATTGATATTTTCACTCGTCACCCGTGGATTATTGCCGAGCTGAATCGATATTCTAATAACGCGTCAGACTTTACGAGCGATTTCGCTTTGCATTTTCCAACGTTGCGCGTTAAACACCCCGAGGGCGGCGAGGACCTTACGCAACGCCGTCTGAAAATTCCCAACTTGCGCAATGAACGCCGAGAGGAGCGGACGAAAGCGAAAGGGACGGAATTTCCTTATGGGATCGGAATGAAACGAAATAAAAGACGGCGCAAGGGGGACTACCGCGTAAAGAACTGCGGTGGCCCATTTCTCGGAGGGTGCGAAAGCTGACTATTGCCTTTTTTCCCCGTTCTTCTTCATTTGTCTCCGCGTCTATCTTTATCGGCGCGCGCGTCCGTCTTCTAAATAGATAGATTTAAACTCCCTACAAGAGGGGAAGCGATGTTATCGGATCAAACCGGATGAGCGCTCTAACTCGCCAGCCATAAATTAATGCACGCACAATGCCGAATCCACCAGTCATTTCTGCGTCGCGCTTTTCGGTTACGACGTCGCGTTTCGAACGCATCGCTCGGAAGGAGCAAATCATCGGCGGGCAATTTATGCGTCGACGGTGCGATTCATTCATTCCGTCATTATCGAACAAAGACGTCATTAATGCCGCCGCCGATTATTAATCTCTCGCGGCCGATTATCAATCTGCGCGCACCTCTCCGACGCCGACGCGGGAGCAACAACATGGCGGCCGCGCGCCGTGACGTCGCGTCGGAAAAAATAAGTTGCGGTAGGTGTAAAACTAGACCAGAAATGTAAAATATGAACCGACTTGCTGATTGCGGGTCTTCTCGCGAAAACGCGCCGGTGCGCTTTAGCGCTGATGGTGCGATTCGCGCGCCTCGCCGCCGCAGCGCGTCGCGCGAAATTCGACGTTTTCGCGCGGCGCACTTTTACGATTCGTTACCTTGAGACGCGCGTACGCGTCGCTCGTTAGCTCCACCGGCGACCGATTAAAAATAGACCTTGAGTGAACGTGCGTACGGTGCGTGCCGAGCCGTCGATTTCGGCGTTTTGATTGTCGCGGCGGCGGCGGAGCACAAATTCGAACGTTGCGAATCGCGCTCGCCATTGGTCGCGATCGTCTCGCCGCGCCGTTGCGCAAACAGGAAAAAGTTTTCGAGGCGAGGAATGTGACGCGGACGCGCGTAGTACGCGCGATCGGTCGGGGCACCGCTCTCGGTTTTCGGTAGGTGTCCGTGACCCAAAAAAAAAAAAAACACGCGCAGCCAACGCGAAGCGAACCGAACGGCCGAGTCGAGACACGCTCGTCGAGACGTCGCCTTCCACGCCGCGGTTTTATTTACAAACAGTGCCACGCCGCGCGGGATGCTCTCTCGACGAAGTTCGCAAAAGTTTTCCGCCGGCGCCGACGAGCGCGAGGAGAGAGCGAAGCGAGTACCTGTTCCAGGTGGTCCACGGAGAAGATGACCAGCGCATGGTTGTGCACCGTCTTGAAGCCGCGGATGCGCCGCAGGTTCGGGAAAAGTTTGCCGAGCGTCGTCAGCCGCTTGACGCTGTAGACGAGCATGTAGTCCCAGATCTCGACGAGGTGCGGGAACGCGTACGCGTCCCACTCGCGCTCGTCGACCACCTTCTCGATGAGCACCATCATCAGATGGCCGGTGATGACGGTGCAGTTCTCCAGCTGGCGCAAGTCCCGCACGTCGTTCTGCATGCGAATGGAGCCGCATATCTCGGCGGCGCCGCGGTCCACGCCGTCGCACAGCACGAGGAGCGTCAGGAGGCCGGCGGCGAGCGCGCGCCCGCACCCGCGCGGCATCGCGCCCGTTGCAGCGGCTCGTCACTACACCGGCACCGGGGGCAGCTTCTGCAATAGCGGCAGCGGCACGTCGTCGTCGTCGTCGTCGACCACGGCGCGGCGGACAGGCACATGCTAGCGTTGCGATCGTCCGCGTCCAACTGAGCGCGCGGCGCGTGGCGTGCGCGCGCGAGGAGCGCGAGAAGGCGCAGGAGGCGATTCGGACCCGCTCGCGACGTTCGCGCGCGCTCCACCGGAGTCCTACTGCCGCGTGCCCGCGCGCTGCGTGAGCGCCGCGTGCCGGGGGGAGGCGCGAGCGATAACCAGGGTCGGGGTATCCTGAGCGTCCTGGGATACGCAGACGTTCGCCAGGAATGGCGCGCGCAGGGCGGCACTCGGCGCGGCGCGCGCGAAACTTTCCAACAACAACATCCTCGTCAATTAACACTCGGGCACTCAAGGACCCAATGTTCATCGCCTAATTACGCTTTTAACTACTCAGAGCTTCTTTTAATTAATGAATTCTGGGTTGCCTGGGTAAATAATTTTACGCCGAATCTCTCGGAAATTAATAATCCGTTCGTTGGCAAATATTAGTCCGACAAACATCGTCATTACAGTTTCCGAACGATTTCACGAAAAATCGCAGAAAACTAAATTTAGCATCTTCTGTTTGCTTGGTTCGGGCCTGTGTTTATTCGCCACCCGCGCGGACACGTTCTCGGTCCCTAACCGGCAAACTTTCCGGGAAGCTTCGATTCACGCCGCCGACGCAGTTTTATATCGCTTGCGCAGAGAGGGGCGGTTTGGGGTGGTTAGGACGTCGCGGTTGCCCCTAGACATGATGTAACGTGTGCGGGTCTACTTACGTCCTCCAAGTCGGGCAAGTGGTACAGGACGAACGAATAATTCGGGAATAAGCCGTTGCCGAAGATGATCTCTAGGTTAGGTTAGGTTAGGTTAGGTTAGGGGTGGTTAGGACGTCGCGGTTGCCCCCAGACNTAGGTTAGGTTAGGTTAGGGGTGGTTAGGACGTCGCGGTTGACCCTAGACATGATGTAACGGGTGCGAATCTACTTACGTCCTCCAAGTCGGGCAAGTGGTACAGGACGAACGAGTAGTTCGGGAACAAGCCGTTGCCGAAGATGATCTCCAGGTTAGGGAACATCGCGCCGAGATGCTGAAGGCCGCGCACGTTGAACACCAGGAAGACGCCCCAGACTTTGCGCAGCGCCGGAAAGGTGACGCCGTCGAAGTCGCCGACGGCGGCGTTGGTGATGAGGGCGATCTGCAGCTGGCCGGTGACGACGCTGCAGCCGTCGAGCGCCGCCCGCAGCTGGCCGACGTCGTTGCGCACGATGACGTCGGAGCAGAGGCGGGCGTCGCACGCCGCGACCACCGCCACCACCGCCGCCAGCACGCCCAGCGTCGGCATTCTCGGCGGTTAACTGAGCGCCGATAATCCGCGAGCGCGAGCCGACTTTCGCAAGACGAGCGCGGATTTTACGACGCGGGCGTACGTGCCGATAACGTCGCCGACTGTGCGCGAGGCGCCCACTTGGAGCATTGCTGTGTGTGACGATCGCCGATGCGCCGTCTACGTCAATTGATCATCGCCGGCCGCATCTTTGATTTCGCCGATTGATTGATCGACGAACGCCCACGCCGCGCTCCGGACGAGTTGTCGAACGATTCCGATCCCTTCGGAGGTCAAGCGGCAGGTTAAGTCAAGTTAATTAACCGCCGCATCGCGAAGGTACGACTTGTCCGACCGGCCGTAATTCAATACGCGCAATTCCGGCGAATCGTAGTATTGAATTTCATATCAATTCCCTGCGATAACTTGTTGCTCGTCGGACATTGTAAGGCTCATTAGCCGCCCGACTCGATTGGCGAACTATCGAGGGTCAATAAGTGTCAATTGGCGATATTAGCGCCGGCGAGCGCGCGCGCGCGATTCCTGCCGGTCCGTGTGAAAAATCGAAATTCCAATATGGACGCTGCGCCGCGGTTATCGGATGCCTCGACTTTCGCACCGACGCACGTAATTCGACGCCGGCGCGCAGCACTGAGTAATTGTTTGCAATTAATCGAATAGCAATCGGCCGTCGTCTCGGGGCCCCCCCCTCTGATGAAACCCCGATTAATCTCGGATATTGGTAACCAAATATGGCGGCCCGAGACGATCATCTACTTACCTCAATCGCATCATTAATTATTTATTTTAGATAGCGCCGCAGCAAATGGGCACGATTCGGTTAATTAGTTTTCATTCGGCATTTGCGGCCCGGAGGAATGCGAATCGCATAGTTATTTGTCATTATTTTACGTTCACGCTTCAGTGGCTGTGCAGCAAAGCGCAAAACGATGAGGAATCGCTCGAGATAGGAGGGCTTAATGGTGATTAAGATCGTGCAAACATTCGCTAAGTAGATAAAGGTCATTAATCATACAGGGCAAGCAACAACCCGCTATACGTTGTACCCACATTTTGTGTAAGGTGTGTTGCCTAAGTTAGAGTTACGTTCATTTTCGTTTTAAAACATTTTTGCCATACGTAAATCACGATTAAGATGGAGCCATAAGTTTTACAATTACGCTTTGTAAATATTATGATGCGTATGCAGATTTAAAAAGCTGGAGATCACCTCGGAGCTGTAAATGTCGTAAATATATCTCCAGTAAGATCATGAGTGTGCAATAAAGCGCGTTTTTTGTCGTAAACTTTTTCGAGCTCAATAAAACTTGCTAATTCGTCGGGTCGCCACGTTTCACATTGATGCAACATGCGATTGCACTTTTTACGACGCCCAATTAATGCCAGGAACGCAAATGCATGTCGGCAATGTCGACGGCAGTATACCAAGAAAGCGGGCCGTCCGTTCCCTAGCTTCGACCGTCTCTCGAGACATGTGACATGTGAATTTCATAAATTTCATAGATGCCGCGACTGTCCAATGAACTGCCGTTACACCAATTCGAAACGTTCAAAAGAGTCCCGCGCGTTTTTTCCATCGCCATTCCGAACGTTACATAAACATTCCTCATGACTAAAGCATTTCCCTTCAGTTCCTCGCGCATGCCATCAACTAATTTCGCTCGAGACGTCGCGTCGCATCGCTGGAATAACTGCGTGGATATTTTGCCAATGAGCGCCCGTTACAATGCGACGCAGCACAATGGCAGGCGATGGCATAAACACGACTAAAACGTGCAAATATGCACGCGCGATGACGTTAATGAGCATAACGCAATTAAATTATTTTTAAACCAATAACAAGCGCGCGCCGTCAAAACAACAATCCGCTGCGACGTCGTCGACGCTCGTACCGTACGCTTTTAAAATCTTTGCGGCCCGCTCGCCGGTAGAAAAGCGTAATGCACTAGCGATGTTTCGCGTTTGCGTTTGTTGTCGGTTTTTAGTGGATGCAATTAACGGGGCATTGCGTTTTAGCGGTTTTAATACGCGCGCTGCGCGAATCTCTGGTTTTACAGCTTTCGAAGCTTTCGTTTGCGATATATTACCTGACGGCGCGCGTAAAAGTTTGATAGCGGCGTGCAGGTGTCACAATAACGTGTGTCATCTATCGATGGACGTTAGAAGCATTACGAACTCGGAACTAACGGCGCGCCGTCGATGAATTTCCTCATGATCTAGGAATACCCGAATCACATTTCGATAATCGAATGTTTGACTGGATTTTCGAGGCGGTACTGTGTCAGACCTCAATGAAATCTCGACTGGCATGGGAAGCGTTTTCATTCCTTTATCGCTCCCGGCGCTGGCGCTTGATGAATTCTTCTCCTTTGGCTTTATCGTCGTTTTAGCACTTTGACCCAAATGCGAGTGGCGCGCATACGAATCACGAATAACAGTCAATGAACAATTGACTTTTAACATTTCACCATTGAAAAACGAGGCGAAACAGTGCGCCCAGAATGAAAATCCCGCTCGAAACATACACTCCGCATTAGGACTCATTAACTGCTTAATTGCTACATACTATACGCATACTAGTGGCGTGATAACCCGGAGTAAACGGCGTCGAATCGTTACATCACATGTTGACTAATTTATTCGGGCGCAGGTCGCGATAAGCGCGAGTCGCCGATTGGTGTTAATCGGTTCCGTCGGAAAATAAATAAATTAGCAAAGCGGCGACGTGCGGCACAATCCCGACCGTCGCGCGACACGTCAGTTTTATGGTAATGTTAAACGCCTGTGCGCACGCACGACGACGAATCGCTCGGGAGTGCAGAATGTTTCTGGCCGATTAGATTGCGCGAGCCTTTCAAGGCATTCCGAGGTGGCGAGGCGTCAAGCGCAATGATCGAAAGCTAACGCTCAAGTCGCAAGATTATCGTGCTGGTTTATGTTTTCGTGCGAAAAGTCGCGACGCGATACCGAGCGCCTCGCGCGGACAGCCTACGTGTTTCGTTGATGTTTGTAAATAAAATATAGATTTTACGATGTTTATTTACATTTTAACCTTTCTGTTTCTATTTGTAGTCGCGTTACAGTCTGGCCGCGCGGAGTTGGATTTTTACAGCCTTCGCAAAATGTCGTTTACCTTTGGAATACTCACCGGTGAGTTGTTATATTCTATTGATTTATCGAATTACTATAAAGCGTTTATTTTCGATGTAGTTAGCGACAGTTGCTCCGCCGGGCAGAAGGCGGACCATTCCGGGCCGGCTCTTCAACGGCTAGTCAAAGAATTCTATCCGGAATCGGTAATCGCTTTGCTCGATTGCGTGCCCGACGATCGCGCAGTGATTAAAGAGCGATTAATCCACTGGTGCGACGTGAAGCGCGTGAATGTGGTGCTGACCACAGGTGGCACTGGTTTTGCCCCGAGGGATGTCACTCCGGAAGCGACTAGGGACGTCGTTGCGAAGCTCGCTCCCGCGGTCACGCAGCACATTGCTGCGATGGGCATGCAAGTGACACCTATGGCCATGCTTTCCAGAGCGGTTTGCGGCATTCGCGAGAAGACCTTAATCCTGAATCTGCCCGGGAGTAAGAAGGGCGCCGTGGAATCTTTCGGCTTCGCTGCCAAGACGCTGAGGCACGCCATTGAGGTCATGCTAGATAACAAATCCGAGGTTGTCGAAGCGCATAACGTCATACAAGGCTCCGCAGACTGCAGGGACAGCGGGATTGAGAAGAGTAAAGCGAAAATCGGTTGTGCAGCGTTGAGGAACCGGACGTCCCCGTATCCAATGGTGTCTGTGCCAGACGCCCTTTCCATTATTAAAGAACACGCAAAGAACTTTCTGTTGTCTCGAGATGGCGATAACATAAAGATAGAGCATTCGCTGGGAATGATTTTGGACGAAGATGTTTACAGCAACAATCCCTTGCCACCGTTTCCTGCCTCGACTAAAGATGGCTACGCGGTCCTCGCTGCGGATGGCACGGGAGTTCGTAAAGTCGTCGAAGTTGTAGCCGCAGGAGATTCGGTAATTATTCCGGTGACTGGCTTACACGTTTACTAATACGTTCTAATTAACAGCCCGGGATATTTACTTTAAAATCTGGGGAAATCACAAGGATCAGCACCGGAGCTCCCGTGCCAGACGGCGCCGACGCTGTGGTTCAGGTCGAGGACACTGAACTGGTCAGAGCTTCCGACGACAATATGAAGGAGCTCGAAGTCCGGATTAATGTCGCCCCGTCGGTCGGCTTGGACATCAGGCCGATTGGCTCGGACATTCCGGCGAAGTGCAAAATTCTCGAACGAGGCGACGCGATCACGCCAGCGCACATCGGCGTAATGGCGGCGATGGGAATTACGAGCATTAAAGCTCGTCGTCGTTTTTCCATCGGCATCGTTTCGACGGGCAACGAAATACAAGAAGTTGGCACCAAATTAGCTCCTGGAAAAATCTACGACAGCAACAAATCGACCTTAATCAATCTACTCAAATCTTATGGTTTCGAAGGCGCCGACTGTGGAATTGCCAGGGACAAGTATGTTATTGCTTCAATTTGATTTTACAATTTCAATTCGAAATTATTATTATTTCAGTCCGGACATTATCAAGCAGAAACTCGCCGCGGCGTTTTCCGCGCACGACCTCGTCATCACCACAGGTGGCGTGTCAATGGGCGAGTACGATTTAATCAAGGAAGTGCTCCTGAAAGACTTTGCCGCGACGATACACTTCGGGCGGGTTGATATGAAGCCAGGGAAACCGACCACTTTTGCGACGTGCAAGTTCGGCGACAAGGCGAAAATGTTGTTTGGGTTACCGGGCAATCCCGTATCGGCATCCGTAACTTTTCTCGTCTTCGTCCTTCCTGCCCTACAATATCGCCACGGCAAGCTAGACACTTCGACGACTAAAGTTATCTTGGTTGGTAGATATAGCACGCATTTGTGAATTGCTTTAATTAATACCTGATTAATTACAGGATATGGACCTAGAATTGGATTTCCGTCCGGAGTACATGCGGGCTAAGCTGGTTAGAGGTGAAAGTGGCGATCTGTTGGCTCGCACTACGGGAAATCAGATAAGCAGCCGCTTAAACAGTTTCATTGGAGCCGATGCGCTCCTAGTCCTTCCCGGGAAAACTTCAGAGAAGTCGAAACTCTCAAAAGGCACCGTTGTGGACGCCATTTTGTTAAACCGTTGATGTTCTCTGTTCTCTCTTGCATGTAATGCGTAAACTTTGATAAGTAAAAAATAAATTTATTTAAGGTTAATCTTTATGTACAACAAAAGGAGGGCCTACTTGAGAATGTTAGTCTATCGAGCCGCATTTTGAAGAAAACACCAACAAAAGCATACAAAATGTCTGTATGAAGATTACATCGATATATATATACAAGTTATTTTGTCATGACTAATCGCCGAGCACTCTTTAAGCGATGTTGAATATGTCGGACGGCCGTATTTGCCACAAGCGTTTCTCCATGAGATTGTAGCTCCTCTTGGGCTTTTGGCTGGACAGCACCTCGTCGATAACTTGCAGCGACTTGTGCGGCAAAACCACAGGCTGGTATTCTAAGCATCCGGATAAGTCGACGGCGACCTCGCTGGGTTTACTAAAAGCGCACGCAACCAGTACATTATCTCGGTGCAACGATGAAAACATTGATAAGAATTGATATATACTTGACGATTTTGGGAGCCGTGAGTAAGTACTCATTGGAAATCCCGGCGGGATTCAAGTTGACGACGCCGATCCCGAGCGGGGCTAATTCTTGACGCAGCGCGTTCCCAGCTCCTTTGATGGCATATCTCGAAGCCGTATAGGCGACTAGACCGGCTTCCTCGCCTTCTGATGTGCCGAAAGTTATAATGCGGCCGTTGGTGTTCCTCAGTAATCCTTGATAGGTGCGAGCGACGCGCAAAAGTCCCAGGACGTTCGTCTTCATTATGGCTTCCCAATGAGAGACGTTTTGTTGTTCCAAACGGCCTTTGTACAACAATCCAGAGGTGTTAATAACAGCCCAGAGTCCTAAAAATACATCGCATTGTCTTTTACTACGTGAATATTAATTAGATTCCTGAAAATTTAAAAATTAAATGAGGATTTAATTTGCTTTTGATGTTTTAACATAGGCAACCAACTATGCACCTTGCAGACATAACATTTACTTACAAATTAGTTTTTATGATTGGGAGTTTAACTAATCAATACACGTTTTAACAGCATAAGATAACATAAATTTATGTTAATTGTTTAATTATAAAGGCTAACACGTATTCTTATGCCCGCACAGGTGCGAATCCTTGAAGATATCACGTATGAAATTAGCAGGCCGTCAAAATCGAAACGTCGTCATCAAGTTTATTGTTTAATTGCGCGTGGTTTATTATTATTTACATACTCTAAGTAGTATTTCGACACCGTTTCACTACTCTTTAAGGTTGTAGCTTGGGGCAATTAAGTTAGTGAAATATCGGGAAACTATTGCGCAAACTCACCATCTCTTCCTGCCGGCAAATGCGCCCGGATGATATCCACAGATTCATGAAGCAAATCCTCCCGATTAACGTCCAGTGGCAACGCGACCAATGTTCCTTGCAACGGCCTCGGGGCAGACTCGCGCTCCTTCTGCCACGCGCGGATCACCCTCGACGGCGCCGAATCGCCCGAATCTCCGGACGCCGCGCCTTCCTTCAGGCCAGCAAACACTCGGAAACCACGATTCGCCAGATAAATTGCTATCTGCGGCCATCGAAACAATATATTTTAGTTACCAGGCGACGCTGTTCTCAGACGCGCAGTGCTTATGATCGTCGAGGTGTCTCTAACGAGATTTCCGACGCCACAATCTGATAATTACTTGTAATCCAACAGCGTTGTCGCAGGACGTGACCAATATCGGTTTGCCGCTTCCCGGCGAGCTGTCCGCCGTCTCCACATCCGTCTCGGCTTTGATTTTGCACAACAGATAGAGGAGCAGCGCTCCGGCAATCGAAAACAATGCCACTAATTGCAGGGCCAACACGAGCGCCGTTTGTTCATCCATCGCGGCCGCGCGACTTCGAAGGAACTTTCTGCAATTAAAACGAACAATTACGAACGCAATTTCTTTTCGTTCCAAGTCACTGGGCACGAAATTTCGACTAACGAGCTGGTAAATTATTAATTTAATAAAATTATTAAAAGAACTCGGTTCTCCGAGCGAAAGTGTATGGATTAAAACACGTGCTGGCTTAAAAACATAAACAAGCGAAGCACAAGCTAGAACAACATCAAAGAGGGCAGGACGAAACGTTTGAGTGGATACAGTTGTTTTTGATATTTTGGTTGCACTTACAACGATCGTTTTTAATTACTGGTGTTCGAAGACATTCATCTTTGTTCAATTGTTCCAACGTTGAATGGAAAATTAACGCGTGACATGCGGAACGCAATTTATGCAATATTACGCAACTGAGCGACTCCAACGCTTCAAATTCCAATAGTAATAAACACAAAAGTGACTTTAAGTTAACTCTCAAAAAATCGTTGTAGGAGTCGGATGTCGGTTACGAGTTTGCATAATGCTAATTTTCTCCATAGGAAATGAGAACGAATCCAATAAAATTATTCTTAGGACTGACGCACTTCGACAAATAGCGAACTCATGTTCAAACTCATTCGAAACCTGTTTACAAACATTTCATCTTACAGGATAGCGTTAGGAATATTCGACGAATACGAAGCAGTTTATATTGTCGTTGTCTCTTTTACATTCGCAAATTACCGGTGACAGATTGATGCGATTTGTTGATCTGCCCCGTGACGCCTTCTAACTGGAAATTTTTTTCAATGCTCGAGCGAAAATTGCGTTAAGTGAGCGTCGACAACCGTTCGATTTGATGGACATTAGACGCGCTGTTCTCGACGTATCAAACTCGAACGCAAGGCAGTTTATTTCTGCTTCGGATTTCCATCCGTCCGTCATGCAAAACGTTCGGTGCGGAAGCGAAACAGCAAGTAAATAATGCGTGAGTGCGCGGGTTGCGTCGCGTCGTAATCGATTAATAATGAATTGTAAACGTCTATCGGAAATTCACCATAAAACGAGCTAAACCAACCGACGCATGCTGAATCGTATGCAATCCTATTAATTACGAGTACCCCAGAGTACCTACGTTTTTATCGAAGAAGTGTCCGTTAACATTTACAGCAAGTTAACGATTTACACTATTAATCGCCGCAGCGCGTTAGTTATATAATAAAACATAACAAATGCATAAATAACTTATTAGTTTATTAATGCGCCTGAATATCGGGCGTAATTAATCCCGAGCGCGATTATAGCGCATGATTCTTGAGCGATTTCGCAATTTGCGCCGTTCGGCGCGCGCGTAATAAGCGCAAGTTATACAATTATATTAACAACATGTGCGCGATCAATAAAGCGAGAACGCTGAAAAACTTTCGTTCGTTGTTATTTCTTCTTGGCTGCGTCCCGATGCTAATTACAGCCGCGGCGCACGCGAACGAAATCCTCGCGGCGACGCGCCGTTCATTAGGCATCGTGCGGCTAATGAAAATTTGTCCGCGGAGCGGAACATGCCTGGAATTGTTTGCGCCTGCCTCTCGGAGCGATCGCGATGCGCGCATTATTTCACGAATGGGATGCGTTGCATAAATCGGCCGTTAATAATCAATTAAAATGCGCGCACAGATCGCGCTTGCTGCGCATTGCGATGAGGTGAAAAGCGAAGAAATTACATTGAAAACGGCCGCAGGACGTTTTCAAATATTCAACGCATGCAAATTCCACGCTTAGGTAACAAAATATGAATAAATTATTTATTATTAACATTCACGTCTTCGTGTCGACCTTAGCACGCATTAATCTAAACGCAAAACCAAATGAACAGGTAGAATAACAAATTATCAAGAAGGTTGTCCGAGAAAGTCAATCGCAGAGACGTGGTCAATGTTATTACAATAAAATGGCCACAAAAAGTGCAAATTCCACTACATCCACGCTTTATTCATTTAACACAAACAAATATCTGGGTTATTCGTACCATATAACTATATAATCAAGTGTAATTCGTGTGCGCCATGCTAGTAGGCTTCCATTCAATTACCAAAGGTATGCGGGAAACGTCTTGGGTCTTGTCGTCAAAACCCGAGAATGCGGAACGCACGAAATGAATGACAAAGTTCATTGCGATGTTCGTGTGCATGCGCACGTTGCAAATGCGCCTCGGATGCATTTCCCCGTGCCCACTGCTTTATTAACCCAAATTCCTCGACGTCTCGGTCGAATTAAACGTCTGCACTACCCGGAGCCGGAGCGCGTTGCGTGGTAGCGCACGATAATTTAAATAAACGGCCGATTGTCGAGTCTATACAACCACTTAGTGCCATAAGTGGACATGTGCTAGTTTGCAAGCAAGTCAAGCCAGCTGGATGGAACACGACTTCTCGGTAGAATTGCTAGGATGGTAGGAAGGCGCACGGTTGCGGCGCGGTATCGAAATGCATCAGGGAACAACCTAACGGCCCGTGTGCACTTTCGCAATTTGCCGTCTTCAAACTGCAAACGCCGCCGATCAAACCGCGCCGAACCTAAATCTTCCGCCGCACTACCGCAACAATGCGCGACAATCGCGGATCTAACCGTGTGCAAACTTTGGCTAGACTTGGCTAGGCCACCCAGCCTAACTCGTAAATCTTTTTCCCATTTTTAATATTATTCCGGTACGCACAATGGTCAGACAGAAAACCCGCATAATAACGAGGTATAGGGACGGAATAAATTAATGTGTTTGTCAATACCTTGGTTAAGACGGTCTTCTATTTATTTAATCCAAAATTTAACAATGCGACTCGCTTGGAAATTCAATTCTGATTACGCACATACT
>JARRAA010009551.1:0-13441 GCA_030557295.1 Ecitodaemon sp. MM-2014
TAATGGAGAATTTAATAAGCTATAAACTAGTTTTTACCCCACTTCAATATCTTTAAAACTACCCCCAGGAACCCCAGGAAACCACGATGAAACATAAACCGCTTCAAGAAGTAATTTTTCAGCTGGAAATAAAAACACCGCGATGCCCCCTAATAGAAACTTTTATTCGATCGAATCATCCGAAAACACAACCCCCGAACATCCCCATTGACTAAAAACCGCCGCTCGAGCGTGTTTTCCTCATTGTGCTTCCTTGCGCGATATTAAATTACGCATTGTCCATTGGCTCGCGCATTGTCCGCGCACTTTTTGTCTTCCTGACCCCTTTTCCGCCCCTTTCGCCACCGCCGACGCGCGTTCGCGTCGGCGCCGCTCATTGTGCGGCTCGCGATCATTGTCTTACGTAATCCCTCGCCTCTCGTCCGGCCGCCCCCGAGAGGCAATTGCGGGCGGCGCAAATGAATGCGGCGCGCGGCAAACAGAGACCCGGCGGGCGCACAATTAAACTCGGTCGCGGCGCGTCGGCGACGAATGTAAAAACAATTAAAACGCCGTGCGATTTGCACTTTATTCTCATTACAGCTGCTCCTTCCTTCCTCCGCTTCCGGACGCGCTCCTTCCAGGGGTTGCCGTTCGGCGGCGTTCATTTCAATTACGACGCTTTCGCGTCGCGCTCATCGCGGCCGAAAAAATTTCCGACGCATCGCCGAAACGAGCGCTAATGACACTTAATCCGAGGCCGAGCGCGCGGCTCTCGGTTTAATCGACGCCGGCCGGCAGTAAACTTCGACGCAAGATGTAAATACGCGGCGGGCGCGTTCGTTTTCAATTCGAGCGCGTTTCACGCGCGTTTCGCTGCGTTTTTCTTGCGCTTTTTGTACACAAACGCTTCGGGGTTCTTTACGGCGCGCGGCAAATTGTAAATTGTGTTTGCTTTATTTAATTGGTCGTGCCGGGGCGTAATATAATTTTTAATGCCTCGCTGCCGGTCGCGCGCGCGCGCGCCCGCCATGTTTCTGCCGAGCGCGCGCGCACGAAGAAAGCGCTCGGCCGCAATTAAATTTTATGCGCGGTCCCAATACACGCACTAAACACCGCCGCCGCCGCCGCCGCCGCCTCCTCCCCGGCCGCGACCGAATCGCCGATTCTCCCATTGTTCGGCGGGGCCGGCGAGCGCGAAGCGCGCGAAGTAATTAAGCGACACCTTCGGGGCGTCGGGCGGCGAGCGCCCGAGACTCCTTCGTCGCCGACGTCCATCGGTCCGACGGATTCGCCGGATTGGACGGCCGCTGGGCGGGGACGCATTGTTTGCTCATTTGCGTTTTAATTTGTAATTAAATTTAATGACAAGCGTTTACACGCCGACGCGCGTACAGCGAGCGGGACGACACACGACACTCGGGCCGACCGCCAATTAGCATAATGCGCGCACGCACGCCGAGCGCGCCGAACGCGAGAGACGGACGACGGCGCGGCCTAACCAAACATTCTCTCCGGCCGCGGCCGACGAGCGCTGCCGGCCGCTATCGCGACGCGAAATTGCCGACGCGCCCGACAAATGAGAACAACGGGCGAAAATCGCGACCGCGCATTCCGACACTTCGCGCAAATAAGTTTCGCGGCGACGTTCGCGGAAAGCGCGCCGGCGATATTCGCGTATCGGGGAGGAATGCGGCGCGCAGAACGTCGCCGGCCTGTTCGGGAAAAATGCGCGGCGCGTCGGGACCTTGTGCCGCCGCTCGCTATCGGCGACGTTTCGCACAAAAACGATGAAACCGCTCGCATGTTTCAATTACCCGCGTTAATAATAATATTTCGCGCGACGCGCGCGGCATAACTGCGCGGCGGAATGAAAAGTTTTTCAATTTTTCAGCGCTACAACGTTGCGCGGCGGCGGCGGCGCGAGGGGAGGCGAAGTTATCTGCCAGGCACTAAACAATTTTCGTTCGTTTTGGGGAATTTCCTATCCCGCCGAGGCCGTAAAGTCCTTCCGGGAACTCAGGGGGAATTTTAAATATTCTTAGAGGCTTCCCTCGTCCCGCGACGCTCCTGGGGGAAGCGAGACGTTTATTTCTATTTTTTAAGATCAACTCCCCTATAAAACAAATCGGAATGATTGAATCGAATTTTCGAAAGATTTTCAAGTCGAATCTCGCTCGAACGCCGCTCGCGACGAGCGCGACGGAGACGGACGGAGACGGAGATTACGAATGTGCGGCATGTCGGGTCCGAAGCGAGGCATTCCGTCGGACGATAATAAATTTGAATTAATTTATGCACATGAATATCAATTTTAATGCGGCGCGCAGCATCCGACCGGCTCTTCGCTCTCGTTTTCCCTTTTTTTTTATCCGCGCGCCTTTCTTCCATTTTTGATTTTCGCAACATGGCGCTGTCGTCGTTGTTTTTGCGCGAATGAGGTTAAGTCGCTTACCCATAAATGGCGTCTTTGTCTCGCTTGCCGACGTCGGGGACGGCGCCCATGACGTGATTCGCCGCCGGCGCCACATGGTTGGCGTGGTACTGGTGCATCGCGTGGTTCAGATGCGGCGAGTGGTGAATGGAGGGGCGGTGCGCGACGTGGGGCTCGTACAGCCCCCCGCCGCCCGCGCCGCCGTCCATGTAGCCGGGGTGAATCCCATCGTCGTACTAAAAATAACCCCGAACACACGATTAGTAACAGGCAGCGTGCGATCGTTCAAAAAATCATTGGGAAGGCATCGGAGGTGTTCATATCAAGGTCGTGAATTTGGGTTCGGATTAAACTAATCCCGCGTCGCGTTATCAGCACTGATTACTCGCGCGCGCGCGCTGACAATTAACTATGTTTTTGGAAAAATAGCGCGCCGCGGCTAGAAACGAAAGAAACCGATTTCGACCGCAGATAAAAACGTCTAAGGACGCGGCGAACCAGAAACTCGATTCTTCGGCGCGTTTTGACAAGGCGCCGCGAACGCTCGGTGTGAGAACACGCCCGGAGTTGCTCGCGTGGCCGAAACCACGACAACAACAAAACGCTAATAGCGATTTAATTCTAATTGCGTCTAAATAATTTCGTGCCGCGCGGCGCGAGCGACGACGAGCGGAAGTCGCAAGATGGCCGCCTCGGAATATTCTCGGCGTCGACGTCGAGCGGCCGCGTATTCCAGAAGGCGCTGGCGGGCTCCCCCTGCACGAAACAAGTGAGCAGCGCCGCTCTCACATGTCGGCCCCCTTCGGTGCGTGAACTATCGCTCGAAATGTGTGCAGTCAGCATTATTCATAAAAAAAAAACAAGCGCCGCGCGGCGACATGCATAAGCCTCATGAAAAATTCACGATCGACCGCGCCGAGATGACTCGGCAACAAACGCGCCAACCCCTTGGAATTTAGCGGGAATTAGAAATTCGCGGGTCCCGAACGCCGTCGCCGGCGCGCGCAGCGCCATCTGCGGCGAGCGCGCGCGCGCGCTCGGGTCACTCTCAGTCGGGCGCTCCTCGCCGCCGCCGACTTTATTTCGTTTTTACTGCGCCACTCGTGGCTGACGAAATGAAATTTTACGAAGCGAACTTTACGAGCGCATAATACATTCAGGAGATGGGCATTACCCTATTACCCGGCAGATAAACGCGTGTCTTTCGCGTCCCGAGCGCGAGCTCGCAAATGATCTCCGCCTAGCGCGGCGCGGTAAGTCAACAAGTTAACAAATTTCCGATTTTATACATTCATCGCTCGTAAACCGCGCGATTCCGAACGTGTCGCGCGGCGCAATCAAAGGGAGCGCATAAAATCGGCGCGTTTCGAAGAAGCCGCGGCGAAACGTCGCGCGCCGCGCCGAATCGCTCGGACAAATATTTATAGTGTCGTAATTAATTATTAATCGATTCGCAATTTGCTGTGGTCAAGTGTCGCCGGTGTCGCGTTCGATTTCGTTCCCTTCGCGGCGGCTCGGTTTTCCGCTCTCGGCGCTGCGGCGTTTTGTTTTGCCGTTAATTAATTCCGAGCGTCCCCCTTGGCCGCGCCGCTTTTATAGTTGAATTATCTTTATACCCTAATAAATTTCCAGCCGACTCGCGCCGAATGCTCGTGCAATTAATTTTTGATATTCCAATAAAACGCGGCGTACCTACGTACTCGACTGCGGCGGCCAAGATTTCATCTCGCCTCTAGAGGCGCTGCCGTCTTGTCTCGGATTTAGGTTGAAAATCAACTATCGGCTCTCTAATTATTCTCATTCCCATTAGCGTGCGGAGGCGGCGATTATTAGTATGCAAAGCCGGCCGCGAATTACCATAAACAACAAACAAACGCGGTCGCTCTCGCTTCGCCGCGGCGCCCGCTTTTTTCTTTGCTATTACATCTTGTACGAGCGCAATGGTTTATGGGAATTTTATGAAAATTTTTAATTTACACGCCGGGGTTGCCGGCCATGTGCGGCGCGTAACGAGCGCCCGGCCGCAAATTACGCGACGCGGCGGCGGCGCTGTAAATAATGTTCGCGCACTCGCGGACGGCCGATGCCCGCCGACTGTCACGGGCGTGTGGCGAATTAAAATTGAGATTTATTTCTTTCCGGCATGCGTTTCGTTTTCCGCGCGCGCGCGACGCGCCGTTATCGACGCATAACCTCTGCGCCTAACCTCAAACTAGCCGAGCGCTTTTCGGCCGCTTCTCGGCCGGCGCGTCGTCGGCCCGGCATGCGGTGGGTTCGGGAAGAGCGCGTTCGAAAATAGCAGCCGGTCGTTGTCGCTTTTTATCCGCGTTTCGTCGTCGTCGGTCGCGACATAACTAACTCGACGCACATGTAAAGCGCGCGGCGCGCTTCTATCTCTCCGCGTCGCTTTCATGCGGAGCACTTTTCACTCTTCGTCAGGCGGCGACGCCTTTAAAAATAGATCCCTTCGCGCCGACCAGAAAAACGTCCCGCACGAAAACAAACCAGCGACTTTTACGCGACGAACTTTCGCCTCCAGCCGACCGCCGCGCGTCGATTTTATGAAATTCCATACCGCTGGCTGTTCGCACGCTTTATTATTAGCCGATCGCGCGTGTTAATCGCGTTTGATCTATTTCCGCCGCGCCTATAATTATCTCCGCGAAAAATCCGAATAAATCTCCGGCTAACCGGCGTCGCTATCGGGACAGGCCGAGATGCGTCGCCCAAATCGAGCGTAGCCGCGCCATTCATAAACTCCCGCCGGGACGAAATTAATGCGCGGGAATAAATATTCGACGAAACGCGCAAATCGACGAGAAAATCTCGCAATAAATCCGCGCGCCGTTTAGCGCACCTGAAAATTTACTGCCCGCCCGGGATTGAGAAATCAAAGGCGAGATTAATAAGCGAACGTGATCGTCGGCCACAATGCGACGTCGGGCGCGAAACGCGGCGTTGATAATGTGTAAGTAAATTTATACAAGTCGTAAAGCTGCGACCCACATGTGTCACCGGAGGTTTTATGGGGTTGATCCTCGGTCGCGCAGCGCCGGCACCTCCCGAGATTTGCTCTTTTCCGTGCGACGGTTGCACAGTTCCACAGTCGACGGAACGCGAGGCGCGACGAGACGCGACAAAAGCGCCATCTGCGTTCGAGTGAGGTTAAGTCGCGTCGATTTTTCGCCCGACGAAATGCTAGGCATTTAACCTCAAAATTTACAAACACGGTGTTTATAAGTTTTATGTAGTCGTACACGCAGATTACGCGCGTTTTATGCACGTTTCGTAACGCTCGAACATTTTTATTACGCATTCAATTCAAATGCTCGCCGCGTGCGCGGCGCAATGATTATTTTATTAATATCATCCGCTATCTAACGCAATTATTCGTAATTATCGCCGGCCACAATCGAAACTCGTAGCGTTCTTGCGCGCGCGCGCAATTTCTAGAACGCGCGCGCCCCGCTGCGTGATTTTTTCGAGATTCTAACGCGGGTCTTGCAAGAATGTAGAATGTTGTTTCAATATTTAGCTTCACGAACACCGGTAGCCCGAGCCGCCGCGTCCGCCGCGGCCCTTCGTCGCGAATTCGAGCAGTAAACGCGATTCGCGCCGCTCCGAGCATCTCGAGTCTCGCATGGTCGGATGACCCAAACACAATTCGCCAGCTGAAGCGTTCGCGCTCGAACGACAGTAACGTCCATTACGGCCGGAGGCGCGCGAGAGCGCTTTATACGTTTGTCATAAAGTCACCCGAGCCGCCCGTCGCGCGGCGCGCATTTTATCATCGCCGCCGAGCCTGCCGGCGGCGCTGATTTGAGGTTACGGCGCTCTAACCTCGTTATAACCTCATCCGACGGCCGGCGCGTTCGGAAAGCGAAGCACGCGCTCGATTCGATTCGCACGCCGGCGCGTCGCGCAGTTGTAAAAGTTTGATTTGTAAAATGCCGAGCGCCGGTCGAGGCGGCGGCGGGCGCGGCATAGTAATGCGGCGGGCGGCGGTTGAGGACACAAAGCGCGCCGTTTAGATTTTCCCCACGACTGCGATAAAGTAATTCGCTTTCCGGCGCGGCGCGGCGGCGGCGGCGGCGCCTTCCCCCAAGCAGCATCCCCGCGTCGGCCATCAAAGCCGTATCAAGGCCTATCAAATTTTATTCGCTCCCCGACGCACGCTTGCCGGCGGTAATTGTAAATATTAATTCGAGATCCGCGCGCCGGCGAGCCGTCTCGACTTCGGTATTTTAAATATCACGACGCTCCGATGCGCCGTCCGACGGCAGACGGAGCGCCGAACCGGACGAGTTGAAAGTATGCGCAACTCGTTCAACGAGTCCCGAGACTTGCCACTCATCTTCAGCCGCAACCGAGGCTGCGACTGAGCGTTTTTCACTCCTCGCGGCTCGCGCATCGTCCGTGGCTCGTCGGCAAACACCTCGACACGAAGTAACCCCTAAACATTCTGGCCGATATCAGCGTTGCGTTTTTCTGGCGCCCAGCTCCTAAGCTATCATCGCCTAACCTCAAGACCTAAGAGTCCTAACCGCGGGCGAGGTTAAAGAGAGACATGCCTGGCATTCTTGGATGATATTCAGATTTGCCGTCCGTCGGGACGTGGCCTTCTTTGTGCGCGCCGTATCATGGAAATCAAGAGCCCAAAGTGCCGATTCATCGATTTTAAAAGATTTTTAAAATGCACGCCGAGAATTAACTCAATAATGGAGATAATTGCGGCTCGCAGACGAGTGCCGAGGCTCGCGACGAAGACGCACGGCGAAACTGATACGGATTAATAATAATAATAAATCCGGCTAATAATTAATTATATGTTGTAAACCTACATAAATTACGCTCTAATGCGAGTAATATTGGTCGTAAAATTTAGTGCAGTGTTTTATTGCTTCTGATAGCGTCGCGAGAGATCCGTCCGACGGTGGCGATCTTCGTGCGCCGCTAAGATGGCGTCGCGGACCGGGCGACCGGGAGATTGACTTGTGATATTCTCATGGGGTGTCGGAATGCGCATCCGACGGCGCGCAATTAAGCGTCGAGATTTTGCGCGCGCGGCGATTAAGATTTATGTGCGTTTCGTGTATTATGCGAGGCCCGGCCCGGAGAGCGAAACGCCACTTTTGTCGTGTCACTGCGATGACTCGTCTTCGGCGCGAGTCCTTCCGAGAAGCGCGACCGAGAGTGCGGTCGAGACGCGGCCGTCGCGCGCCCGCTCCTCTGCGCCGGCGAGTCGGGCCGGGTTTGGCGAAACTTACTCGGACCGCATTGTTAGGCGCAAAGCAAACTCTCTAGCGCGTTACACTGGCGGACACTATTCGGCGCCGCGGTATTTTGGCGCGTTTTTGCCGACGGCAGATAACACTAGATCCACGGTACCGGCATCGATTGCATCACTGGTACATGTACTGGCGTATCCTGATAGTAGGAGCACTTTTTAAGACCTTGTGACTGTTGCACTGTATTTTTTGATATGATAAGCGCGGCGGTCGGGTGGTTTTTGGTGGACGCTGGTTGGATTTGGAGATGTCCGTACCCGCTGAGCCATGAAAGCCCTGGCCGCCGGCGCGCTGGGGTATTCTGAAGCTTGGGCCACCGTGTCTCCGGTATTGTACACCTTGGGGAACGCAAAACACACTACACACACTCGCGACGCGGCGTCGGGCCCGGGCCCGTGTGGCGGTCTGCGGGGCCGGAGCCGGTGCGCACTTTCTGCTGCCGCTGCTCTGGTGCACTCGCGTCGGGGCGCCCGGGGGCGGCTGTCACATCACACGCGCGGCTTCGCGGTCTGCACGGTGCACGCGGGGCGCAGCGCACGGCGACAACACCTGGGGCTCACCGCCGAGAAGCGCTCGGCGCTCGGGTATTGCGAGGAAAAACGACAACACGGGGTGTGCGTGCGGAGGTCCTGCGCGCTCCGCAGTCGTCTGCCAACTGTCAATCACTGCCGTTCGCGGGGGCAGAGTGGGGCTCGGATGAATGATCTGTCAAGCGGGGGACACACCTATCGGCCAATGGGAGGCGCCTGGCGGGGACGCTCGCGCGCCGCGCGCCTCGTGCGCAGGCCTCGCCCCCACCACTCGCGACGGCGGTCGACGCGCGTGGGGAGACGCCGGGCTCGCCGGCGTCCCGGCGTCATACACACACGACGCCTCGGCGTGGTTCGTCGACGGGGCGCGCGGCGCGGCCACCATCGCGCCCATTGCGGCGGCGTTGACAAGTTGTCAGTGCCAATCAACGGCAGCGTCTCTCCCGCGGCGGCGCCCGCCGCCGCCACCACCGGCGGCGCGTCCGCCCGTCTCGCTCGCACGCCCTCGCTCCCGCGGCCCGCCGTCCTCTGCGAGCCGCCGCGCCGCGCGCAATGAAAAATGATCGAGTCGCGCGCGCGCGCGCTCCGGATAAATCTTTCAAACACCCCGGCACATGACGTAAACAAGTGATACACCTCTGCCGCTGACGTTCGAGCGTGCCGGCGCACACGCGTCGGGGGCCAGCTGATCCCGTCACTTCTCGTCATCCTCAGGCCCAGCATGTGCAACTTCCAACTTCCGAAACATCCTCAGTCATATTTTACGTCGAGAATTAACTGCGCGCTCGCAGCGCGCATGCCGCCTTGGCCCGTCCTAACCCTACCGCGCCAGAGAAGAGACCTAGCCTCGCTCTACCTGGACTCTCCGCCTATTGTCATCGCCATATTGCCCCTGGCTTATGCCAGCGTTTTCAATAATGTTATTGTTGCGCTGGCATTCCTCTGCGAAGGTTTAAAAGTCGAACAAACGCTTTCCAGGTACCCGTAGGTACCCGAGGAGGCCGCGTCTATTCAAGCACGAAAAGTTAACTTTCAATAAACATTCATCGCCGAATTCGATCTCTCCCTCCCGACTCCCATGACGACCGACGGAATGCCAGTGCGCCGGGACACTTCGAAACAATGCAACGCGCAAAATTAAAAGCATTCCGCTTAATGCGTTTATCGGCGCTTTGTTATTCAGCGCGTGGAGTAAACAATGAAAAACTTACGCACGATAAAACGAATCATTAATCACCAACACGAAAATTATTATTACCTTACTGCTAAGTAAGTAACTCGCGCGCGGAGCAACGAGCAACTCAAACATCGCGCGCAGTTCTGGCCGGTGGCTCCGCAATGAACTCAACGTTTCGATAATTTACTTCAGTTTATTGCCACAGTGATATTCTTAATGTAATTTACAGTTTTTACCAAGTCCCATGCCACCGTCCTATTTGGTTTATTAAGTTTTATGTTTAATAGCGCGATTTAATAACGCGCCGCACTTTCGTCCGCCTAATTAAAACGAATGACTTAATTCTTTGATATTCGGGGTCGGCGGCGCGGTTTTGTAAATATTTTCTCGCGACAACGAGTTGCGCAACGGCGAGCGCGCAGATTCGCGGAGATACGCCATCATAGCGCAATGACAGCGCAATTATTCATCTTAATTAATGAATGAAAGGCGCTAAAAGCTAGGTGTAACGCGGTGTTCGATTCACATGTTAATTCTATTCACGATAATCGATTAATCCATCAATTACCCATATGCGGCGCTGACATGTTTATTAAGCAGCGTTTAATTAAAGAGCCGGGAAATTGCTTGTGCGAATTTTGAAAATTCCCACTCGTTACAGCGATAATGCTGCTTATGGCAAATCCGATTTCACTCTGACAGGCTTAAGTTAAGCCCGAAACCAACTTAACTTTACGCTGAACAGAGTCAAGTTAACCTGACTTCAAGCGGGTACCTGAGGCCGTTAGAAATTGTGAGTTTTGCCATTTTTTTGGGTGGAATCGAGTTAACTCTTGATTGCGTTTACATTGCTCGCTCTCGGGTTAAATGAAGCCCGCACGTTTTTCGAGCGTTTTTGTTGCGCAGAGCGCGCGTCGAGCTCCGGATGGTAATAAGCGATGGCAAAACGAAATGGAGATGCGCGCTCGCACACACAAGGCGTAACCGACTGGCAAGGAGGCATAAATCATTCGTGGCCGTTACTCCTGTCACTTCTACTTAGAGCCACCCAGGCAAACAATGCGTAATTTTTACGCAGCCACGTACAGCGCAATCGCGAAGTGCTTGAACTTCGACTTCAACTTCTACTTTACCAGGAAATCTGGCTAGAAAACTAATTTGAAAAAAACGTTCGCAAAAACATACAGTTACCACTAATATTGTACGAGGACGAATCTAGTACGGAGTGTCCTCTTTGCAATGAGGTATCGATCGTTGTTCTAGGGCAAATAGTTCACGAGTTATTTTCGTTTTAAAATTGTAAATTTCAGCGGGTTTTGATGAGTCACTCTCTCCCCGCTGTCCGCAGCGCAGAGCCGAGAGCGCGAACGTAAACAAACGCAGCGCTGCGTTATCATTCGCGAAGGTGAGTGAAGACGTGTGCAAACATCAGTGGACCGCGTGCAACGTTAACCTAACGTTAGCGAACGTCAGAACGGACATCGGCAAGTGGCGAAATTGTGAGCAGCAAACGCGATAAACGCAAATGATCGCCCCGCCGCGATGCTCGAACATTAAAACAAGTGAAACGCGACCGCGACCGCGAGCGCGTCTCGAAGAAACCCACGCGGGCGACGAGCACCTGATTGATTCCGATAATTAAGCGTACGCGTTGTTTCTCGATTAAATTAATAACGGGCGTTTAAGTGATCAACGTGTCGGATGCGTGCCTTCCAGCAGACAGTGATGTGCAGCTCGACAGCGAAACATTTTACGTAACATTCATCGATGATGATTTGCTTGTTTACCTGCCCCGTCGATTATTCACGACATCGGCACACCCAGCGACATCTAGCGGATGAAAGGTAAGTGAAACTTAGTCCATACTGCCCGGTCGGCGCTCAATCGTCTCGCGTTCGCGTCCCGCGTTTGTTTTGTTTTCGCCCGCGCGCGTCTTTTGTCTCGCCGCCGCCGTCGCCGTGTGATCGTGATGCGTATTGACGTCGCGCAGGTAGGACGCGGGCTGCCGCGGCAGCGGCGGCGCGGGTAATTGCACGAAAATGAGCCCGTAACAAATGACGGCGGTATGATCGTGCACTTTTTCGCGACGGCGCGCGCGCCCGCCGTTTATACGCCGCGCTCGTTGCCGCCACGAGCTGCACAGTGCCATCGGGCGTCGTCATCGTCGGCCATGTCGTTACACAATTATTAATGCTTTTATAAACGCGATCCGCAGTAAAATCCGTGCGCGCCTCAATGATTTATGTCAGTGTGTCGACTTTGTTTGGGTAAATAAACTTGAGTACCGCATCCCGTTTCGGATTCTATTGAATACGGGCAATAAACCAATAGGGCAGAGAGGAAGAGAGAGAGACAAATTTTAATGATTTGGGGAAGTGTTCGACCGAATTATTGAGATTGTCGAGGTTCTAATCCTAATGTGAGAAGCATTCGAAATATTCGCAGGGAATTTTATAATGACGTGTTAATGTCCGAGTTATTTCCGTTAATTAGTGCGCTTCCTCGTCTCGGCGGCAGTCGCAGCTTGTCGCAGCTTCCCTCGGCTGACATCTGGAATAAATCTGACGAGACGCGCGGCGGCCGAAGGTGTGAATGACAAATCATCTCGCTTCAAAACAAACAACGACTCTCACGTTCACACCAGCGCGGCGATCGTGCCGATCCGCTCCGTCTTCTATTATGTCATTTTTTGACTTTTCGCATTGTGCCCGGGGCCCCGGCGATCTAGTTGCGCCGTGCATAATTTTCCGCTTTGTGCTCGGAAATCGATTCACAAAAAAGCGAGCGCAATTCACGCAGTCGCGATGCGCCTGCGACAACAATTGAGCGATTCGAGTGCGCGCACAATTTTCGCCGCGATTGTTCGGCCCTTCTCGCGTTAACCTTCCCAAATTGGGCATTGTTCGCGCCGGCGAAGATTCGGCAAAAGGGCTGCGGCGGTAGGGAGCGGGCCGAAGGCCGAAAACGTGTTACCCGTGTTTGGCGATTGTCCTCGGACGCGCGCTTTGTCGGAGGGCCATCCCTTTTCATAGCGCTCGAGCGAAAATATTCATACACGTCCGCTCGAAATGCCGACGCCGATCTGGGAGCGGACGACGGAAAGATGAGGTTCCGAGGACTGGTCGAAGGGTGTCGCACCCTTGATGTGACCATTCGCAGCGCGGAGCTTGTGCTCTTGCGGCTACGCCGCCGACTCGGCGACGGCGAGCCTACATTTGCACATTTATACATTTATACATCACCCGCGTGCGGAATGTATCGGATATCCAATATATTCAGCGTATTATGAAGCTAGCTCGAGTTGCAAACGGCTGCGAAACCCACTTCCTTGTTGGAACAGATGGTTTCGACCTCAAAACTTAGGCTACCACGCTAACAACTGCTACCCGCCGTTTATTTCGCTCTAACTTCATCAGAAATATTGCGAAACTTTTCAATTCTCGTTAATTCCCATTGAAAATTGTCCGAATTATTAAACTTAATGTGAAATCAATGCATGTTTTCAACAAATATTATTTATTTTGCGATTTAGTATTTATGGAATATATTTCAGCAATTATTAAATATTAAATAGCTAATTATATTTTTAAATAAATTTATAGTTTAATATCAGTGAATAGAACGAAAACACGCAGTTAAATCGAGTAAGTTCACTCCGCTACTACATCGGCTGCGATGTCCGAGTGGTTAAGGAGTTTGACTCGAAATCAAATGGGCTTTGCCCGCACAGGTTCGAATCCTGTTCGCAGCGTTCTTTTTTTATTTTTATTTTTATTTTCTTAAAAGCACAAAACATTTTGTTCTTATTTTTTTAAACTTAATTATTTCACTAATTTATAATTCATATTTTATGCGAGAAACAAATGTATCATTCGCATTTTGCATACAATTAGAGCAAACGACTGCATAATACAGACGTTTATATTAATTCCGGTGTAACATTACGCCGGGTGGAGACCACCAGAGCGATTTTAATTACATACCTCGTCAATTGAATATGCATTCGCGAATAGGGGTAACCTTCCTGTTGATA
>JARRAA010009571.1:0-41740 GCA_030557295.1 Ecitodaemon sp. MM-2014
AGGTGGGAAATTCCTTGGCTCCTAAGAACCCTCCGAAAGCGATCGCCGGCAGAACGGGGCCGCCATAATTCGCCAAACAGTTCGGGTTGAAAGGATTCTGGGTGCAAGTTAAGATTCGATCCAGATAATTGACGACATATCCGTCTTCTTCGCTGGTATCTTCGAATGTCTCCATGTCGTCTTGGAAATATCCCCAGACGCTCATTACAGCACACTGTTCGACGTCCTGCTCTTCGCCGGGCGTCCGCAGCGGCGCGTAACAGATTTTCTCCAGGGCGTGATCGGTGCCAGCGCCCAAAGCTTTTATCTTCTCCTGGAGACTGAACACTTCCTTCAAGAAGTCTTCGTCGAACGCCGGACCGAAGGTGACGCCGCCGTCGGAATTGTTGTGGAATATTGGCGGTTTGTTGGACTTGATAATGAGTTGTTCGTTCCTGTAGAACGGCTCGAAATGGGCGTCGAAGAATTCCTTCTCGACGCGACTTCGAGAATGAGGCGAAGCCCATAGCTCCACCGGATCGGTAGTCACTTTCAGATATTTGACGCCGTGGCCCAAGCCGACGAACAGGCAACAGCCCACGAACAGGATGAACCAGGGCCGGGCGGCGCAATACGTGCCCCACGCTTGGAAGAACTTCTGGAGGCACGAATCCGTCGTGGCGCCCAGTTTCTCGATGAAGGAGCTCTCGAATTCGATGCCGACCGCTTTATCGATCGACCGACTGTCCAACTCGTGCTCTACTTCCGAAGTCACACCTATAAACGATTCGCAATCAGTACAGATCATAATTACAGGTCGCGCGTATAAAACAAAGCGTTGTACGGGAGGAGAGAAATTAGACATGTGGTGGTTAGTATTAGCAGCAACTTGACACAAGCGACAAACGCTCCGCAGAGCGCTCTCGACACAAAGGGACATTTACAAACTACAAAACTGGACAACCCGTACACGATAACACTATATGTCGGTTTGGAATTAGTTCGGGACGAAGCTAACGCCGACTGCGATTTATTGCGTAGGACGGGAATTGTGGGGAGCATACAAAGATCACATACTAGATCTTTTCGATTGCTGCAATGGGCTATCCTCACTGTCGCCGTGTGCGGAACGGGATGATGCGTGATGGTCCAGTCGTCTACTGCGATCTCGGATTAATCCCGCCACTGCAAACCATCCCAACACCATTAGGACTCAATCGAACACTAAAAATACTTTCATCTAGGTGTAACTACGCGCGCGACCGCCAATGTGTTATATTTCCCGGTTGTTAATTGTTAGCTCTATTTGGAAGTGGTGCATAATGCATGTTAGTATGCAAATTACGGTCGTACATTGAAAATATGAACTTATCGGTGAGATTATTACGTGTTCTTGTTTATATCACGCAATCGCTTGATCTAGTATGATGTAATTTTACATGAAAGTCGGTATGTACAACATAGTTTCGACCGATAGACGAAGTTTCGCGTCCGAGGCTTGCCGATCGAAATAGTGCGCCATAGACATACAACAAGAATGTTCTCATTGAAGAATTGCATCGAAATAAAGGGAAGAAATGCACAACACAAAGCGACCTTCTGCTAGGCAACGTTTCAGCGAGATTCGAGACTTTTTACAGTTTTCTAATTGCGCAAATAGCAGTTATCACTTGCTGGTCTCTACCTTGTGCGTGTCCGACATCTTCGTCGTACAGTTCAACGTCATACGTATTGGTAAAATAATAATCTGAATAATCTGAAGCTGCGAACAACCAAAAAAACACGAAAAAATATAAATTAAAGTGTGAAGCGCATGTCAATCTTCAAACGCAATCGCGACTCTGTCGTTTGCGCCGCCGACGCGTCTTTCGAGGATCAGTTAGTAGAATGGCAGGAACAACAACGTGCAAAATCATCCTCCCCCGCGTGTCTGGCAAACAAGTCGACGTGATACAGTGGGGGTTGATTTAGTCGAGCAAAACCCCATCAAGTCCCACCAAAATAGTTAAAGTCCTAGTGTTAAGGCATCATCTTCGGCGTTCGAATAATCCATGTCGTCTGTTGGTGTCATTTTGCGTGCGGATATCGATAATACATACCGGCGGTCGTGCAGCTCTGGCAAGCGAAGGTGACGAAGAGGAAAAAGAGCGATCCGAGCACGAAAATGATGGCCATGAGGACGGCGTAGCCGTCGGTGCCGAAAATCGTGAAGGGTCCACTCGGAGATGGGCGTGGTTGCGGCGCCGGGCATGATTCCTCGCAATCCACGCACGTGCACGGCAAGGTATTGTTCTGCACAGCACAAAAACGGTTAAATGAATGTCACCAAGCCTGCCCACTGTGTGGTGCGCGTTACTCACGTTAATGCCGACGTTGCAAGGCACGACTGCGGGATTCAATGGTTCGAACTCCGCTTCGGACGTCGACGAGTTGATGTAATTGATTTGGAACGGCACGAAAGGATTGCCCTTCGTGCTGCCGAGATATTCCATCCATCGCATGCCCGTGCACCGGAGCGCGCCCCAGCTGCCGCACATCAAGTCCATGGCGAGTTGTCCGGTGCTCGGGACGCTCACCTGCTTGCAGGACTTGTACGTGCCGTCGACGTAGTCGTTGTGCACGTAGAAGTCGATCTCGGTGATGTAGTCCTGGCCCTTGTCGTTCTTTTGCGTCGAGAGGACGTCGATGAACCTCGACTGATTGCGCCCGCACGTGATGTGACAAAAGTGCGACACCAGATTGCTGATGCACGACGGGCACCGATTGAGGAAGTTCGCCGCCATGGTGATGCTGTTGTCCATGGTGACGAGCTGCGTGGTGTCGCAGCAGACGTCGTGCGACTCCGCCGCCAGCTGGGGGCACCACTTCTCCAAGAGGGCGACGCCGGCGTCGTCCAGAGGCTTCGCGGTGCCATTGTACGCGCAATTTTGAGATTTGCCCGCTTCCTGATGGCACTGGCCGTACCACACGCAGTGGCCCTCATCCTGCGCCGAAAACACCTGGACAAAGATAGAAAAACGTGAATAAGCTACGCCGACGTTCCGATGCGAGTCGTACGCGCGCGCGATAAAAAAAAATCGATTGTTATCAACTTTCATCGTGATTTCCGAATGACGAGCTAGGTGTTTTCCACATGCGCGACCATTCTACGCATTAGAGAACTCGCGCCCAGCGCAAAAATATGGCGTAATAACCGTAATCGTGAATCATTTTAGCTGCAAGGCTATGAAAATAGCGGAATCTGGATGGAAATTTCGCATCAAGGACAGCCGGTCGAGCTGGATCCAATTGTGAAAACAAAGTCAATCTTAAAATACCTCGATATTTACGAACAAATCAAGCCCGAACATTTTCCCATGGTAACTATTGAGACGAAAATAGCATCACAGATAATTAACGCCGCAATTACCACTTTGTCAAGCACCAAGTGCCGAACGACGAGTGAAAATTATTCGCATAGCATGGGAGAAAATAACTGAAACGTTTACACGTCGGGCCGCCCGAAAGCGAAGCAGAAAATTTCTTTTTCTTGCGTAACTCGCGCCTCCATTACGCGAATTGCCTCGCGAATGCACAGCACGTTTGCATGGCGCAACGCTTAACATAATACGTTGCGAAAAGATTTACGTGCCGCTGGAAAACGACACGTTTGCATCGATGACCATTGTCCGACCGTCGCAAAGAGCGCCTTCTAGCGTAGAGCGAATCCTCGCGACGCCGCTATTGCGCACTCGCGTCGAAAGTGCGTCACACGAGACGCGACGCGCCGTATTTTGTTTCGTGCAAAGCAAGGAGGTCACAGCAAGCCCCACGAATCAATAATTTTAAATAAATCGCGTCGCCCTTTTGTTCTTATGTCAGCGTAGTTGAGCGCGAGCATCAAATTTGTACGATTCGAGTTTTGCGCTAGGAAACACACAAGCTATTTTTACCAACACGAATATCAAGCGTGCCGAACTATAATTGTATCGCGAGTTAGGCCAGTAAATATATAAACATTTGCCTCGTGCGATGATGCGTTTAAATATGCAATGCGCCGCAAGTTTAATGCAGCGCGTATGTTTTCAACAAAACGCGCGACCATATCGAGGCATTCAAGGTGATTTTACCGGCGGAGGTCCGGTGATAGTGATCTCATAATGTGACATTATTACGGACACGTTCGACGCAAAGTCCACGAGAGACGGCAATCAAGTCTAAATAAGCACCCCACATGGAAAAGTTGGCGCCATTGGCGTTTGTTTTACGTTTTTATTATAGGAATCGAGGCACGCGAACAATGCGTAGAATAAATTCATATCGCTAGCAGTTTGTGCGCCCTCAAGCCAAGTTCAACGCCGACGCTAATTAGAAGAACGTTCATTGTCATTAACTGGACTATCGAAATAACTTGAGCCTCGCCGGCGAGACAATTTTCGGCCCGACGTTTCACCGATTGATGTGCAAATAAATAAACGACGCGTAATTAACAACAATGCAGGAAAACAAAAATATGTCGTTGCATTACGAAAAAAATGTGGCCAGGCAAGTAGAGCCTCCTCGACGCAATAAACGCCACGCGTAATTACACGTTTTATGCAGCTATTTATTCTTTTATTGTTCGTGGTCGGGTATGACATGGCGTACCCCGAGCGAATATTAAATAATGTGACGATCGTATGCAAACATGAATAAGCATTGCGACTCATGTGCCTTAACAAATTTCCGTCGCGGAGCTACGATTTTATCAGTCGTCGCGTCCTATCATTAATTCCTGCGGTTCGTAGTGACGATGTGCAAAAAATCGCAAACGCAACCGTCGAAACATGTGACTTTGAAATGTATTGTTGCGTTAACAGTTGCTGGCATGCATGAGCAATACGAAATTAGAATTACGTGCGACGCCCACGTTGCTTCCATGTTCGTTCTTCGTTTCTTCATTCTTCCTGGTGGTGCATGAGCTGTTCCTGGATCACGAACCGCGATATTTTAAGAATGAAGGGCAAATGGTGACTAGTTGTGAGTGAACTACATAAAATCGTTTGACTCGTTGAGGATCGATTGAATGTTGAAAATGTCGATGCTTTTCTCTCCGTTGATTTCTTCTTGGAACGGAAGTAAACCTGTTACTTTGGCGCGACTGGCTGGAAAGTTATTGCGCACACAATTAACAATCCACCGGAAACCTCGAAAGCGTTTCTAGTTCGTAGGAAAAATTACCTGAAACTGCGTGCAGACAGGGGCGGCGAAACGGCCGTCTGGCGCCACGAAAGTTCGCGCGACGCAACGCGGTTTCGCGTGAGTCTAGGCGCGCCTGGGCTTTGCAGGGCAGCGCGACGAAGGGCGCGCGTGACGCCCTCGTTTCCCGGTCTCAATGCGCCATCGTTGCGGACAATGCTCGCCAGACACCGCACCCTAACGCTCGCGTACGTACGTATCCTTGAAACTTTGGACAATCGCTCGACGCACGTCACAATTCTACCCGAGTTTACCGCCGGAGATTCGAAGTCGCGGCGCGTCACAATGCGCTAGCGAGAGTATTCGCTTTTAGTGCTTCGCATCGCGCATGGAGCTCGCCTAAGTGTTATTGCGTTTACGACATCCACGGCACATACAGGTGCACCTGACAGTTGCTACATTCTTCTCGGGTTATCGCACGCCCGCAATGGCGGACGCACTTATCTCACGATTATCTGTCTCCGAATCAAACAAGCGCCAGTCATGTTTCTCGGGAAACTATTTTGTCCAGACGATGAACAACCAGCTACGCTTTTCTAGTCGATGACTAATTGCGATACGCGATAAGAGCGGTTATCGCGGTCGGCGCCCATTGTTTCGCCGACGATTACAAACGTCAGTCGCAGCGAGTGCGCGGCTTTTATTGAAATCGCTCGAAGGGTAATGCTGGTTCGTTGTCGATCGGGAAGAGCGAGCGTTCGTCGAGACTGCGATTGCGATTGCGCGACGACGGCGACCAATTGCCAGGTAGCATTGACACGAAATCGAATCAAATCGAAGCTCATTAAGGCGTGCGATGCCGCAAAGGTCCGAGGCTCGCTTGCCCCGACAACCTGGAGCGTCATCAATCAGCAGCGCGCGCACGGAAAGTCGAAAATAGATACTGGGAGTGATGAAATTGATTTCCAGCGGACGCCCGGCGCCCGAGCGCTCTTCGAGTTATCGGGTGCTCTCCGTTTCTCATTGTCGGCACTAACAAGGCGCATTTATAACTCATTGGTCGGCTCGGACGCGCGCACAAAGGTTAAATTGAAGTTAATTGACTTTGATTTCGTCTCATCGAACCTCCTCGCGCGAGACGCGCGACGGCCGAGCGCGCACACGTCGTCGTCGGGCGACATGGAACACGACGGTCGCCGCGCAGGTGCCTTTCGTACATTCCGAAAAGCGCTTCGCATAATCGCAATTCAAGGTGAACCGAAGTCGCGCGTCGGTCGACTCGATGCAAAGCGGCCGCAAGAGCGAGATTCCATCGTAGAAAACGCGCCGCGCGCGCTTGGAAGCGAAGCGGCCGGTATTGAGTTCAATGTTACCGGCGCGCCGCGCGACGTCTGCGGCGGCGCGAACGTTTTGGAGGTTCGCCGACAGCCTCGCGACGACGATTCGCGCAGGATTTCTCATTGCACGCGCGGAGGCCTGCAAGTGCAGCGCCGATGCTCGTCCGTCTCGCCCGCGCAAAGTCACTCGGCGACATGCGCGAGTCGTTTTGCGCGCGCGGCCGCGTTTTCGTACGTGTCGCACCGACGCGCGCACGCTTCGTTCGCAAGTTAGCAGCATGTAAAAACGAGCTGTACGCAGTCATTTCCATGCGGACGCTAATGGCGCGTTTCGCAACGACCTTGCGCGGCCGCGAGTTACGGCGCGCACTTACAACCGACCGGTCGAGAGTCGCGTCTTGATGCGGCGCACAGCAATCGGGCGTCCGCAACCCTTGAAGTAGTGAATCACGCGGCAGCGACTCGATTACGCGAGCGGCGGATCGGGGCAGTGAGTCACGCGAAAAGGACGCGCGGTCGTAGCAAGCAGCGTGGAATATCCAACGAGAACTTACAATCGACGTGGAATAGGACCGGGAGAAGAAGCTGGAGTTGGCATCCGGAATATGACCGCGCCAATTCCAATTCGAATGCGAAAAAAAAAGTTACGATCCGACGGGCGAATAAAGTTAAAGATAGATGTTTATTTTATTGCCGGACGCATCAAATCAAACAAACACGCTGGCGAGATGAAGGATTAAGGGGCGAGCTTCAAAACTTACGTAAACACAAAATTCGAGCGGCGGCTGAAAAGCGAGAACTATTAGATCCTCGTGGCGGCCGCGACGGACATCGTGTCAAAACAAATTTATCGCGACTCGACTGCGTATAAGGCGACGTCGTGCAAGTAATGGCAAATGACTAATTGCGTAGTTTACTCGCATGTTCATTTTCGAGCAAGCCGCTGACGTAGATCGCGCCCGAATTATGTCGTGACGAGAGTTTCCAGAACATGCTCTTAAAGTGCACATTTCATGCATGATCCGAAAATAGGTGCCCGCAACCGTGCCGCGTGACGCGCACGATGGTGCTGGTCGTTTCTGCAAATTGTTTTTCAATACTGCAGACTTCGCTTCGACCAAAACGCGAATTTGCGCCGAGGCATTGGCTGCCTACGTCAAAACTATAGCTATGGGGATCTGTACGAGGCATGGGAGAAATATGGAAGAGCATCGAAACCGCGGGGATATCGTAATGAGGAAAGTCGTGCACGAACGAAGCGGCTAGGTTCGAATGCCTAAAAATAAGTTGCTGAATAGCCAAAACGCAGACAAACCAACGAGTGCAAACGAAATTGCGCGAAAGCCCAACACGCCTTCTTCCCGAAGTCAAGCAAATTTGAATCAAGGAGAAGCGTTTGGCTTACCCGCGAGCATCGCCGCGAAGCCAGCTTTTCGGTCGCCGATAATTTTGATCGAAATGATGTGCATGGAACGAGACGAGCCGGAAAAAGCACTAAAAGATTCACATGTGGGTCACGAGACATGTCGCAGGAAAAGAACGCACAGCTGCGCATTAATATTGTCCCAGAAAAATCGAACGAAATACAGTGCGAGAAAAACGAGATTGCTCGGACGCTCGGAGCACGATCGAATTCGCCGAAGTTGTTCGTCACTCCCGCGAGTGCGAATCAAGTTTGACCCCGGGTACTGTTTTATTCAGACCCGAGTCTAGAACGAAATTGCGTGGTCGACCATCATTTAAACTCCGCTCGTTCGATCGTGACAGCCCCCAGCCGAAGCGACGAAGACACACGGAATGATTATGCATGCGAACGTCAGAATCCCTTAACTGGCCGCGCGGGATCAATTCGGCGCTGTGGAAAGTCGAAATGTCGAGGATCTGGATTCCGACAGGGGTCGAGACAGACAAGCGCGGCGAAAATCGGAAAAAGCGGCGCGCAACGTTTCGAAACGCAGCGGTAACGCTGGATTCGCGATGTCAATGATGAAACGGCAATACATTAGCCCCTTTCGGAGAGATAAGCTATCGACAACAAGCAGAACGGGCCGACGGCAATCAATGAATCATTTAATGCGAGGCCACGCGAATACCACCACGAATATTGTTTTATTTGCGCCGCGAGATCGCTGCGCTGACAGAGAGCGCCGAGAGCGGAAATCACACGTTCGACCGGCCGCGATTATCGGCGGCGGAAAGCCGATGCGATTCATCAACGAAACAAAGCGTCGACATTAAATAGTGATCGAGCGATGTTCGGAAGGGCAATTACATGGGATTTTAATCAAGCGCCGTCTTTATGAAAGGCCTAGAATTGGAATGTCATAGAATATGGAAATTCCGCCCGGTTTATCGTCACAGAAATAATTCACGAGCATCGAAACGTGAGCGCGAACGCTCGAACGAAGAATTCCCGGTAATTTCCACCGCAATTTCGTACGAACCAATCGAATATGAAAAACAACGCGTCGGCGACGATGAATAATGCAGCGCGTAGAAAAGGGGCCGACGCGATAACAGAAATTCAAATTCAAATTCGCCGACAGCCGAAGCTTTCAGCGCAATTAAGCGATAAGCTCGCGAAAATGCCTGAAAATTTCTTATCGTTATTTTGTTTCGCGTTTGTTGGTCGCCAAGGCCGAGGGGAAGGGCGTAGCAATGACAGCAAACTTTCAAATCGAACGTTTCTTTCGTCCGCGATGGCCGAGAGTAATGTTCGGCATGCGTCCATTCTTGACGACAATTCGTTCAATTTAAATGCCCGTTTAGTGGCGCGCGCGTCGTAACGCCTAAGCAGGTAAACGACCGAGCGGCACGGGCTTAACCGAAGCGCGGTTTGCGGGGCTCTGTGCAATTGGAGCGTTCGCGCGTAATTTAAATCAGCTCGCCAAGAAGCCGCACAAGCGATCCAAAGAACCGGGCAACGCAAAGCGCGTAATGCAATAACGCGAACCGCGCGGCGAGCACCGGCGGCGCGAGTAAGGCAATACTCTCGTTTCTGGGCGCAAACGTCGTGCGATTGGCAAGAATTTCTCGCACGAAGGGAAACATTCGCATTGTCGATATTTCCAGCGATCGCGCGTTACATTCAGGCGCGAAGTCGTTGTTATAACCACGATGTTTTCTATAGCGCCTAGGAAGTCATGTTCTGTTGGAGTTCTGGGTACAAGACCGAAGTCCCGAATTGTAATTTGATGCTTCAATGTAAACAGTCCGGATTTCGACACGCTGGTAGTAAACAGGGTGCTCGTGATAAAAATAACTAAACAATTTGTGTTATAGGTCGGTCATTTAAAACGGAGTTATGAGATTTAGAATTAAAACGGGAATTAATTTAAAAAATATGATTTGCCTGGTTAAAAAAAATTAAAGGATTAAAGCGGAAATTAATTCGATCACTCTGTATATCTGTGTCGCAGGTGGCACGTATCGTTTCCATTCTTCTGCCACATCGTGAGCGATCGCGTTGACGTTTCAGTCGCCCTTTCGTCGCGCCGTTATTAGCAAATCCGCTATTTGTTATTGCTAGCAATGCGTTCGTTGCGATATATTTGGAATCGGCGATTCCCGGCGAGTGGAAGTTTTATCAGATTCGCGCCGAATTTTGATCCAAACAAAGCCGTTAGATTGATGCGATCAATGTTGAATTAATCTGATCGAACAGAAGGCCGCACGAATGTTGATTGTTAAATAAATGTAATTCTGGGCGGAAATAATGCAGCGCCTAATGTCCAATAGCGATTGGTAAGCACATTTTCCATTGTCTAGCAAGTTCGATTTTTGCCATTCGTGCATATTTCCCATGTTTTAATGATCGACTAACACCCGCATAACTTATATGCACTTCATGGAACAATTTCTAGTTGTTTTAGATGAGTCTTAGGCGCCGCACAATACCAATAAGTCTACAAAGTTTAAGACTGATTCGGGTAGATTTTGGGTGGAAAAATCCGCATAATAATTAGTCCCTGTTTCTGAACCTCATCATTATGCGGATTTTCGACCAACAAATTACCTCAATCAGTCTTAAACTTCGTAGACTAGTTGGTATTGTGCGGCGCCAAAGGCGTGAGATTTGTGGTCGAAAAATCTATCTGAATTTTTGGTCGAAAAATCTGCCTGAGTCAGTCTTAAACTTCGTAGGCTAGTTGGTATTGTGCGGCGCCTTAACTAAATATTCCTGCCAGAAAAGTTGTCTGGAAAACATACGGTGCTTTAGTATTTAATTCCGTAATGACGCTCCTCATTTCTGGACGGAAGTAACGCAATTTTGTCAATTTTTTGCAAAGTTACTTTTTGAGTTAATTTTGAGTGAAAATGTCCTCTATCCGAAACAAGTTTTTCACTCCAAAAACATTCAAAGTTATTTCGTGGAAAAAATCCTTGACATTCGCAAAATCTACTCGGGAAGCAATAGATTCAAGTCGTCGTAACTTTATTGCCATAGAGGAGATTGAGGAAACACAAACAATATCCCCGCGACAACTTTATTTTGCGCGCGAGCGTAGAATTTTCCGCGAGGCATCAAAGTTTATTGCGTTGTCGCCATTAAACAATCATTTAAATGGCATTATATTGCCTTTGCGTAACGTCTGAGCAAATTGCCCGTGCGCCAATTGAAATCTTCGACACGGCGTGCATCAGGACAGGCGCGTAATTCCGCATAAATAATAATCGTAAAAAACGTAAAAATTCAGCTGACGTGCGAATGATTTCGCAGTTACCAGCCGGCACCGATACCTCGGAGATAAAATCGACGACGATGTTTATTTTGAAATTAACGAATATTATCGACAGGCGTTGTAATAAACAAAACGTTGGTTTAGGATGTGGACTTTCGACGGCCGCAACGTCGACGATGCGCGTTTATAGCGTGGAACATGACGATCGGCGCTTGATCTCGCCCGATGAGACGATTGTTTGCGGAGACGATCGCCGGGAAATGCCAGAAGATGCCGTTCGACGCAATATTTGTTTACTTTGTGCGCTCGAAGTGTTCGCGGCCCGCGGCGGCAGTGCGTAAAAATAGACTATTCTCGTGTTTTGTTTCACGCGCCAAGAGCCTGCGCCTCGCGAGTGCATTAGCATGGACGCATTGACGCCCTGGTTCATTATTAGCGCGCGCCGTTTTTTCATTGTTGTAATATATAAATTAACTTTCTACGGCTGGCACAACCTCGATGCGGCGCGGAATCAGCGAACGTATTTCGCGCATGGCGCGGCGCGCGAAGAACAAACCATGCGGGTACTCGGCATTGATGAACGCGATTTGTTGGTGGCGGTCGAGATCGAGGTGGTCTGTTCGATTGCGAGTGATCGAAGAGGAAAGCGTGGCATTTTCTGGAGAACTCGCGATCATATGATCGCAAAACGCAAGACGCGACCGACCAATCAAAGAAACATGGCGCCGCGCCGTCGCGTTGGGCGCGCACGAATGGCATTCGGGAAATCGGCGAAAAACGACTTTCTCGCTCGGCGAGATCGCGAAGAACAGGCAGGACTTACTTCAGCCGACAAGCACAGGACGCCGACGATCAGCAGCAGCGGCCTCGGAGCCGCGGCGCCTCCTAGGCGTGCCATCGTGCGCACTCCGCGCGCCCGCTCGCTGCACGCTGGAGAAGGATGCGACGCGTCGTAGCACTTTTCCACTCGTGTCCACCGACGCCGCGGGGATTTGTCCGGGCGCGCGCGCGACTCGCGCGAGATGTTTCCGAGCGGAGGGCCGAAACGTATTCACGGGAACGCCGAGCGGATGCAAATGGGGCGAACGTTCGACGGGCGAGCTGTCATAGCCGACGGACCGCCGCGGCTTGCTTGCGATAACTGACGCCGAACAACGCGCACCGAACACACCTGCGCTCGGCGGCGCACGAAGCGCGCGGAGCCGGCCGAGCCGAGAGGCGACGAATCGACCGACGCGAGTGGGGACCGAACAGAGACCAAGGTCGGGACAAGCGAACGAACGACACGAATGCCATTTCGCGCAATGCACAAAGAAATATCGATCGACGAACTTTTCACGCCGAACGCTATACAACCATACTAACACGAAACGTTTTATCATGAAAACCGTCTTTATTTATTAAGTAAATTGGTTGAAGCAATTGCACATAAATAAATATCAATCGAGGAGGTTTTTACTAACGCCAGGCAACCAAACTAACACCAAAGTTCGACAATTGACTATAGGCAACTTTGCCTATTAATAAAAATATTAATTTTTGTTTAAATTAATAGCATTATGGTACTAAATTAGTAGAAGCAATTCCAAGCAATTAAATTTAAATATCAATTGAGGAAGTTTTTACGCCTAACACTTGGCAACCAAACTAACACCAATGTTCGACAATTGACATAGGCAACTTTACCTACACGATACTTTAAATAATAAATATTGTTATTTTTGTTTAAATTAATACCATATTAAGTTATTAAATAGATTAATAGAAGCACAAAATATATTATTTCCATGTCCCTTGTTAGTCCTTTACAAAATCCTGCCCATTTCCCTAGTTTATTTAACCATGGTGGCAATTACGTCAGTCCCGCTTTGTGGCTCGTGCAAGGTTCGCGTTAGAAACGCTCGGCTTTGAAACACCAAATGTAGAATACTAAACATCCCAATAGAATTGTCCCTGGCCGGTCCCAGTCCGCGCGCCGCAAATTCCAAATCGCAGGTAAGCTCCCCAAACCATTCTAACTGCCTTGCACGACCGCGATGTCGTCGTCGACGCGACGCGAGCCCACCAAAGCGTCTGTTTATTTTACGGAGAAACGCTGGGCGATATGCGGCATAATAGTATCGTGTTGTGTGATCGTCGCCAAAATGCTGTACACGCACGGTAAGTATGCGCACGCTAGCGTCGCCATATGGTTCGCGAACGCCAGTCGCTTTCACCTTTCCACATCTTCAGGGGACACCCTGAGGCATCACATCATTGACACGAAGCTCACGCAAGTGGACCAGCTGACGGAGGATGGCCAGCTAATGTTCAAGAATGTCTACACCAACACCGTGCGCCACAGCAGCGTTTGGCTACCGGTGGTGTGTGGACTTTTAGCCACGTATCTCACTTGGGTGACCGTCTACTTGGACTCTGATGTGCCTGGAGTGCATCCTCCAACGCCACTGTCGCCGAATAAAGTCAAGAGAGCGTCAGGGCACGCGTTCCACCTGAGTTATGTCTTTGCACTGCTCATCGGAGGGATGATCACTTACTACATGTATGCCACTGGCATGCACATAGAATATTCCACGTGAATTTTCGGTGTTTAAGGCGGTTTTAGGGCAAACGCTAATAGGAGAGAGATATTTTATTTGATTTGGACATAATTTTATCAAGAGTGACTTTTATTTATTCTCATAATCATAAGTAATTACTAATTTCTTCCATTTTGTAAGCATAATGGATGTGGCAAGGCAGAAATGATGAGTCATGAGTCAGAAGATTGGAAAACTTTCATTGGCCAGTATTGCACCACGTTGTGGCGCGCGTTTTAAACATCGACTTTGTATGCTATCTTCGACTTCATTATTGGTGTCTGATTGTAAAATCTATTTCACATGTGCTCCTAATCTGTTTTACTTTGTGTTCAAAGTATCAGGAAAGTTTATGTGAACGTTTTTATATGGCAGCATTAAATTGTATGCGGAAATACCGAATAAATGGTACTAATTTATGGCAGTGTTTTTGATGGCGTAACGTTGTGTTCCTTTAATTATCGTTTCGATTTCTGGCCGGGCGTGCGTGGAGGGGAATGCGATTGTGACTCCTGTGGATTTGTTTCAGTTCCGCGCGTAAATTCAAACCGTTCGAACGTTATCTGAGCACCGAGCATGGCAGCGGTGACGATATACGACGAGAAGTTTCACACTCTTGTGCAATCCCGACCTCGCATCTTGGAGTATGCTCAGGACCCGAGCGAAACGCCGGCCAGTCCTGGGATACACGAGGGATGCAACTGCGAACGCTGCAATGCTCGACTCAATCGTCCTCGAGTTATTAATGAAGATGATGATGGTGATGAAGAAAAGAGAGGTAAGTTTATTTAGTAATAACATGTATAATTCGTTCCTGTTAAAAGATCAACGCCACTTCAAATGATTTTAATTCGTTCTAGAGCAAATTTTGTTAAAATTAAGGTCTTCGACAAATAATTCCAGGGTAATTCTGGAAACTGTTTTTGAATCAAAGTTAAACAAGAGAGTCAAAGTTGTTTTAAAGCTTCATCATTATGCATGCTTCAAAAGGTTAATTCAAAATGCAAAAAAATCAAATTTTCACGTCCTTAGATGAAGATTGTCGGTTGTTGGTTGATTATTATTTTTAGAATTAAATTCCCAAAGATACAGTTTTGATTCATTTGTATATTTTCTCTTAAAGATGAAACAAAACTTCCTAAAGCCGAACCTACCACGGAAAAAGTTCACGTCGACAACTACACGGTTTATCTCGGACAAATGCGCGGAAAAGTGCACATCGCGTCTTCTGAGGGACCAATCATCCTCATGCATCGATGCCTTTTGGCCGGCAAGAAACAAGAAATAGTAAATTTGAAGCAATCGCTCTTCAGCTTAAAACATCCGCGATGGTGCTTGTTGATGTTGGGAGGAGGACACTTCGCAGCTGGCATTTTCGATGGGTCCAGGCTTCTCCAAAACAAGACTTTTCACACGTACACCGTCCGTGCTGGCCAGGGCGGTTCGCAAAGCTCGAAGGATAATAAGAATCGTTCCGCTGCGCCGAAGAGTGCTGGCGCTACATTACGAAGGGCGAACGAGCAGGCGTTAGTGCAGGAAGTTACTTCCGTGCTCCACTCTTGGAAAGAAGAACTGCAAACGTGTACTGCCATATTCCTAAGAGCTCCGGGTCCGTACAACAAGAACATGTTATTCGGCGGCAAGAATCCTCCCCTTCAAAGAGACGATCCGCGTCTTAGAGTCGTTCCTTTCGTTACCGGAAGATCCACGCTAAAGGAATTAAAACGCATCCAAGAAGTTTTGGCAAGTGTAACAATCTATGGTAAGTTGTGCAGTACAAACGTAACGCACAATATTTTCTAAAATTTGAACTCCTTTTAAAGAATCCCTGGACACGATTCCTGTGAAACAAGCGAGTCCGGATGATAACGAAGTTAAGAGGCGGAGTAAAACGAAAGAGGGGTCGATGAATCGTGCGAAATCTCGCGAATCCGTCGAGCGTCCTTTGCCAGTGCCACTGGATGAAGATTCCGACCAAAATGAGTCGGACTCCGGTTCGTCCGATCCGGATGATCTGGAAGATTCTTTCTCGGACGACGATGAAATCTCCAATTCCCTGGAAGATTTGCAGATATCGTTTGAACAAAGCTTGAATTATCCAGAGTCGCCAATAATCGATAAGCCTGCGCCCCAAAAGAAGCCACAAAACGAGAAGACGCGCAAACATCAAGAGAGACAAGCCCAAATAAGGGAAGCTGCTGCTCGGGCGAAAGAGGAACAGAAACTTGCCATTCGCGTCGAGCAGGCCATCGAGAACAGCAGTTTAGACGAATTCATCGAGTTGCTACAAACTCATCCAGCATTTATTGACCTTGTTATTAATAATGACGAAGATACTCCGTTGCACGTGTGCGCCAAGCGCGAAAAGACAGAGCTGCTAGGGTTTCTCTTAGAGAACGGCGCGGATGTTTGTGCGAAAAACGTAAAACACCAAACGCCCTACACTTGCACTCCGAATAAATCAATGCGAGAGATATTCAAGAAATTCGCGCAGGAGAACCCCGACAAGTATAATTATCCCAAGGCTCAGATTCCCGTCGTGCAGAAACTGACAGAAGAACAATTGGAAGCGAAGAATAAGCGGGCGAAAGAACAAAAGAAGGCCAAGCGCGACAGATACAAGGAGAATAAAAAGGTGAAGCAAGAAGAACAGGAAGAACAGCAGGAGCGCGAGAGGTTTGCGCAACTCTCCGACCGGGAGAAGCGAGCGTTAGCGGCGGAGAGGAGGATTTTAGACGCGAAGGGCACCGTCACATCTCGATGCTTCCTGTGCGGTAACGACATGGGAGGAAAGGCCGGCTTTGAATATTCGAACAACAAGTTTTGTACTTTGGAATGTCTTAAGGCACACCGGATGAAAAATCCGGTCGTATTAAGTTGAAATTGTAATAATAAATGAAATTCTAATTACCGACCATTGCGTTTTTATTTGTTGCTCACGTCTTCTCGATTATTTCATGGTAAAAACGCTCTGAAAATGTTCGACGGAATAGATCCTGCCGCGCCAACATGCTTGAGCGTCTTCTCGAATAATCGAAGTGCTTGCGTTTTAAATTTAGAAAACTCGCGGACTATTTTTATCCCGATTGCAGCGGAACGCGGCGACGGACGTTATAAAACGGCCGGCGCCACGAAAAACAAACATTTCTAATCGCAGGCGGACCGAGAGAAGCGAAACTCGAGCCGGTAAAGAAATTTTAGAAAGGAGAAACATTAGTGTTTTCTGTCCAGTTCGAATTGGTTTTCGCCTAAAAATAAAGTGATTACAAGCGGTTGGTGACAAAAAGCACGCGAACAGGTGTAACAATGCCTGAAAACAGTTTGAAAGTCTTGAAGAACGACAAAGTCGGCCGGTACGGCGTCGCTTCGAAGGATCTGGGACCTGGGGATGTTGTTTTTGAAGAGGAACCGTTTGCCTACGGACCTAAATCAGGTATGTCGTTGTACTCACTACACAATGTGGCCAGATTAATTAAATTCCCATTAAAAGGTCATCCGCCAATGTGTCTGGGGTGTTACCTCCCTGTGGACTGCAGTTATTTGTGCACAAATTGTAATTGGCCGGTGTGCAGTGCTCAATGTCAAGAAAATCCGGCACACGCTCAGGGCGAATGCAAAATTTTCGCCGAAACAGGTGTCAAGTTTCAATCCATGGAGGACCCTTCGGATGTTTGCTTACAGTTTGAATGCATAACGCCTTTAAGGTAAATGAAGTGCCAGCTCCTTGCCGAACTATAAATAAACTCGAAAATTTTAAATTCCAGAGTATTATTAGCTATGGAATGCAATAAGGCGCGCTGGGACAGCGAAGTGTCTTGCATGCAGTCCCACTGCGACACCAGGAAGTCCAAGCCTATTTGGGCGTTCAATCAAATCAATATTGTCGAGTATCTCAGAGGACCATGCAGGTTGACGCGTTTCTCGGAGGAGTTGATTCACCGCGTCTGCGGCATTCTCGACGTCAACGCATTTGAAGCGCATCCTTCGAGTGGAGGGTATTCCATCCGCTGTTTGTATCCGAACCTTGCGATCCTCAGCCACAGCTGCGTGGCGAACACTGCGCACACCATCTGCCAGGATCTTAAAGTCCAGTGTCGCACGAGCACCGCAGTTAAGAAGGACCAGGAGTTGTTCTCAAGTTATGCATACACGATCCTACCCACTCTTGTCAGGCGAGCGTACCTGGAAGACTCCAAGTATTTCCTATGCGACTGCCCCAGGTGCAAAGACCCCACAGAGCTGGGCACCCACCTAGGGACGTTGAAATGTTCCAAGTGCGATAATGGCGTGATCATCTCCTCGGAGCCTCTGAACTTCGAAGCGGAATGGAAGTGCACGCATTGCGACTTTCGTACGAAGGCCACGGCAGTCAAACGCGTCTACGAAGCCATTCAAATGGAACTGGACAATGTGGACGCTAACGTGGAAGAAGCCGCCCAAGCTATTGAGGCTCGAGAGACTCTCTACCGAAAATACCGAAGTGTTATGCATCCGAGGAACGCGTATCACACAATGCTGCGCCTTTCCCTAGCGCAAATGTACGGCAAACTCGATGGATACATCATCGAAGACCTTCCCGACTTGCTCCTCGAGAGGAAGGTGGAGCTATGCAATCAAATCCTAGAAAATTTAGACGTTATCGAACCTGGGCACACGAGAACAAGAGGATTGATCATGTACGAACTCCACGCACCCTTAATCTTACTCGCTAGAAACCTGTACAAGAACTCCGTCATCTCCAAGGAGGAACTGAAGTTCAAACTGAGCGAAGCTGCCGCTAAACTGGAGGAAGCTATAAAGGTCCTCTGTCTAGAGCCGGAATACACGCAGGAGGGTATGCTCGGAAGGAACGCCAAACCTGCCTTGGAGCAGCTCAAAGGGAGCTTCTTTGAAGATTTATTGAATGCTGATTTGTAATCGCCGCACAATCCGTTTACCAAAATTGACAAGTATTATGTGTCTTTTATGTGATGTACCTTTGTGTATTTCTGTTTATACTTGATACGATTGAATAAACGATGACTTATCATTCTCAATTATCACTTGATTGCTTTCGACCTGTTATAGATAATGATCGCGATTAGAATTAAAAATTAAATATTCATGCATGAAATGCCAGGCATTGATGTTTCAGTATTTTGAATTGCTTGCAGCAGTAACATTGCGCATTGATGAAGCGAAAAGTGATTCTAACGCAATGTGCAACATGGTCACTTTTAATTTTCTATACATTAATATCAATTTACGCAAAACTCGAGCCGCTGGAGCGACCTGGGAGCATCATGTTCGATGGAAATTTTAAAGGAGCTATCGGAAGAACAATTAACATCATTCTCAAACTCTTGGACATTCCATTAACTGCAATCTCCATTGGAACGACTTATTTCTACTATATGAACTACAAAAGCAGCAGGATATCATTTAACAAGCCCTCTCAAGGGTCGAAACGAACCCGAAAGCTGTACAAACTACTAATTGGACTAAGCGCGGCGTTACTATGTGTGTATCTACTTCTAAAAATCTTGCTTGGCAAAGAATACGTAATTCCTGTAACGACCAAAACTATCATCATGTTCATGTCGGAAATCACTGCCGATGTGACGACGATGATTCTCTTCAATTCGACAGCTCTGCTCTGGGCTGGAAACGTTTTGCGGCAGAAGGAACAAATGGCAGGACTCATTGCACAATTGACGGTAACCCGCTTCGCGCGATTCTTTGTCGTGGAAGATTTCCACGCGACAATGAAGCGAGACCGGCGAGCAGGCAGCGCGACGGTGCGGAGATGCGCGTCGGAATACTTTCAGTTGTTGCAAGCAGCAAAACGATTCAATTGCGTTTTTGCGTTGTATGTCCTGATTGCCATACCAATACTGTCGATGCAAATGATACGCTGGACGTTTGCTCTGTGTCGATGGATTCAGGACGAGGACAAGCACATAATGGATTCGACACAGCTGGTGGAATCAAGACTGTCGAAGACCAATGAATTGAGATCTGGCGTTCTCGATGAAATTTACGTTTTGGTGGTATTGGATTTGTTCTATTTTCTGATACTCGTCGAGATCATTCTTCCTTGCACCATGGTGGACGATGCGAACGATGATTTCGCCCAAGTTGTGAATAAGTTCGGCAGTATTCACGTGGACAGCGACGCTTCGTACTTGGTCTTGCAAAATTTCCACCAGAAACTGGAATTTAGCGCGCTGGGAATGTTCAAGTTGGACGGAAATTTGTTGTATGGCCTTTTCGGATCAATTACCACCACATTGATCATCCTCATTCAGTTCGAAATGTAAATGTCTTTAAAGTCATTTATTAAGATAGCATTAGATATCTTTGGCATAATCTATAGCATTATTGCACCAATGATTAGATTCTATGTACATTTTTACATCGGGGGATTGTTAATGAAGACTGTCTGAGGACAGCGCCAAGGAAGTAAGTGCACTACGTCGGTTAGGATTCACGCCTAGATTTTCCCAGTTTATCCACGATAAGCGCGCAGTCAGATCTATATTGTACACAAATCAATTGATTAGTTTCCAGACGAACACGCTAACGAAAAAATATATTTACCGCTTGTATTCCAATTTGCACGCTCAGCTTTTATCTCCCCGCGAAGACATCGTTCGACGTAAGTCAAAGGATCGCAATCGGCGGTGAGAACTTCTCGCAGCAACGCAATGTAAGCGATCGCCAGACGAAGGGTGTCGATTTTGCTCAGGCGTTTCTCGTATGGAAATGTGGGAACATGCATCCTTAACTCGTCGAACGCGGAGTTGATACTGCTACAATCACCACTTAGAGTTAGTATCAAATGACTCCGCGAGGAACCAACAGAAAACAATAAACGCTAATTGTAAGATCGAAGAAACCCCAACGCTATCGACCACCAAATCTTCGCAACGTCTAACACTCAACGCAAAACCAGATAGCACACATGAGATACCTTGCAAATTACTAATCAAATCAGAACACGTCATTATCCTGACGAAACACAACAAACTAAAATCAACGTTAAGGTGAGAGTCTTTGTTAAAGAGTACCCGGTGGGTCCTATAGCAGACCTCAGCATGCGTTTCCTCTCTCGAATGTTGGCGGCATGACGTTGGACGCGGTACGGCGAGGTGGAGTAATAATCGCCGCCATTGCCCCCGCCGCCCGTCAGAGACGAGCCGCCGACCTGGTGCGGTTCTGTGGGAAATCTCTCTTCAATAAAAAGTTAAATCCGAGCGCGATATTTTTGCGCAACTTACCATTTGTATGATGGATGTTCGATAGATAATGATGCTGGAGAGAATTCGTGCTGCTGGAAGCTCTGGACGCGAACGCACAGCTCGGCAGTTCGGACAACTCTTCCTCGGAGAGATCGTCCTGGGCGTTGTAAGCGTATTGTAGACTGGAAACCACAATAAAGCACGATACGTTAGTCACAATTTTTTTAATGTTTCGGTTTATTTGCCGCGTACTTTATTGGAGGAGACGATGAAGAATCCGGAAGTTGCGAATTATGACGACTCATTTTGCAAAGGATGCGTTAGGATCGCCGGCAATATTAATAAACTATCGGCGTTGGTGGAAATTGGAGTGATTGTATAACGATGATTCAATTACAAACACCAGACAGGAAATGATTTGATAAGGCCCTGGAGATTTGGCTTTATATATGCCGCTGCGCAGAGAAGAGGGAGTCTGCAGGAGTCTATAATACGCAGGACCAAGTTCGGATTGATCTCTGTGAATAACGACTGTAGGGCGGATACATCCCTCTCAGGACCGCCAATGGGAGCAGAGATGCTTTAGAGCGAACCGTTCATTGGTCAGGTTGATGGGGTCGTTGTGTGTCGCTCGGTTGTGTGCGTGCGTGTGTGCTAGGGGTGGAAAGCCTCTGGGATGGAGTGCGGTGCTCGTGGTGTGAGATGAGTTAATGGGTTTTGCAGAATAGGAGCTTTGCACACGACAGGACATCAAATGCAGGCGTTCGGGGGTGGAAAACTCTTAAACGGGAAAATCGAGCAGAACACAATGGGAGGACTGGATAGGAAAGTCAATACTTCGCAGACATTTGCAGTGTGCGTTGGTACAATGTATAAAGAAATAGAAAATAATTTTTCAACAACAAATTTAAAGAGTAAGCATGGATACATCTGACTGTTTCGAATTCTGAGGAGCCGTAGGAATGAGAAGGGAAGAAGTCTACGAAAAGGGCTTCGACTGGCACTTAGTTCTTTATGAAACGTGTACCTTTCAAGGAAGCAGTCTGACAAATCAGTTTGAAATAATAATTATTTTAAAGTCGCTGGTCCTTGAAATTATCTATTTCTGGAGATGACGTGAGCCGCCCGGTCACGTGCGCGAACGCCCGCCACTTACACATGTCAAACACGATTTGCAAACCACCCCGGAAGGGCCGCGCGCGCCTGGGCGGTGATTTGTCGTCGAGGTCCTGTAGTTAAGCGCCTCGGCACGCGACCGCGACGACATGTGAGAAAACGCGTGCGCCTCGTTCCGGCCACCCTAATTTCCACAACATCATACACCCCAATAAGCCGGGGCGGACGTCGCGGCCTCGACGCCCGGGGGCAATTGTTCGGAAGCGAATTATGCCTTATTGCGACGGCCGAACAGCGTGAGATTGTATCCAAACATCCGCGGAGCGCGATTTCGATTGACGATTAGCAACGTTCAAAAAGTCGTTTTTCAATATGCGCATAAATAAATTAAAATAATTCAAGGCCCACTCCGTGGGCATTTTTGTCATCGCATCACTTTTTGATGACTTAAACGTTGCATTGTCTTCAAATCATTGTCAAACATAAAGCATGAAAATGTTGTCGAATTCTGCCGAACGGATTCGCCTAGAACTTGGTAAAAAGCAATTTCCCACCAGACCCATTGAAACATGCGTCCGGAGCAAACATTTTGCCACCATTGTCTCCCCGCATTGCTCATCTTCGATGTGCATTATCTCTGTTTGTTTACTCCGTTTCTGTTCGTGCCGTTTGTATGTAATTGATTTGTCACGGTCACTGCAACCACTTCACATTATCACCGCCGCCGAGCAAATAACCGCATAAATACCCACAAGTTCGCACTCGGGCGCCCACCGCGGAAATGTTCACATGGGGCGAGCGTCGCTACATCGCAAACATACGCTCCGAATAAATCACGGGCATCGCGGCGAGTTAATCAAGTGTGTGATATGAGAGCGCGCGCGCTCGCACCCCATCCGCATTCCCACCCCGGATGGGTACCCGCGCTCGGATTAGTTCTGGTACCGCAAGAGGCACTGGAACTGGATTATCACAAGTGTTGATGTGTTGATGGGATTTACATTTCCCATGAATTTGATGCGCTATTAATTTTATTACTTTGCATTACAATCGTTTCACTGTTATAATGAATTATAATAATGAAGTTTTTGCAATTTTCAACACTATGTGGATGTGCTTTTGAGAAAAAATAAACTTTTTCTACTTATGCACCAAAGGCATTTTTTCGCTGCTGCCCCTTCTTTCACTACCCTTTTTCTCACTACCCTAACCTTAAAGGTGCATGCGCGAGTGATACTCGCCAACGGTCCATCTTTCAAGTCTTCGCCCGTGCATCAAAAACACCTCCTTTACGCACTAGTTGCAAAAGCTACTATACGCATTTTAAAGAATAATTCTTTCTAGTTTAATTGAAACAAACTTCAAACTTGATTACACATTAAATTGAAGTTTTGGGAGCATGTCGACAAGAATAGAGAGGGACCGTAATAGAAATCTTTGAGAACGAATTGCAAGCTTCCAACTTGATGGACATGTGACACGCTTTAAAACACATGCATTATAAAATCTTGTTTTGCCAAACAATAAATTGCCCTAGATAAATACCGCCGAGCAAGCGCGCGCACCCTAATAAAAACTTCCTCGTCGCGCTCCTCGGTAATCATCCCTCCTACGAGAGAGGGTCGCCCGAACGTATGCTAGAAGCCGCGCCGGCGATAACTAATTGATAAGCCACGCTTTCGGCATAAGTACCCATAACATTGACATCTCCGACGAGCGGCGCCCGCTCCGCCCCCCCTTCGCAACCCACGTCGCGCCGCGCATCCGCCAGCGATTCACACATTCGCACAATCATGCAAGCGCACAGAGACGACCTTCGGATACGTCCGCGCATAATAGCGCTCGGTATTTAAAGAGTGCGCTTATGTGGGGTGCTTGAGGCGCACGGCATTGTGCAACTGCTAAATAGGTGGTTTTCAACTCGAACGGATTGCCCATAGAGGGGTGCCCCGAGCTCTGGGTGCGAGCAGCAAGTTGTTGCATTGTCAGAGAATCGCGATGAAACGATAAATGCCATGCGGACTTAGTCTAGCGTGTGATCTTTATAAAAACATCGACATTTCGAATCGGAAACGTTTCGAGCATTAACTTCGATTTATAAAAATGGTTTAAAATCTGCCAAAATCAGGGCGGCTTAGTAACGTCACGTTACAATTCATTTGCCACATTCCGATTGTTCGTTTTACTCATTTTCTACTGACACGACACTTTTGTGATACTTTGGTGCTACGAAGTGACGAAATTTGCAATCAGCCATGGCTTACGACTCAACAGAACGTACTCCAACCCCGGAGTTTTCTTATCACACAACGCCGAGCCATCTCTCGACTCCCGTATACACTCCCACCAAAGCGGGATCTTCGACGGAGCCACCGGAATCGGCTTCGCTGCCGTTCGATTCCGGCGAAATAATGCCTCCCGAGGTGGCGGACGGTCAGTTCGACGATACAGTCGAGAAGGACAATACCGTAGCTGAGGAAATACCACCCGACGAGGGCCCGACGAGAAACGACCCATCCGACAATCGCAGCGATATTTTCATAGACATCAGCGAGGATGATTCCAAAACCAAACCGGTGCGATATCCACCAGTGGAAAACGTCTTTGATCTAGGATTAGATCTTGATCTCGACCTAGACCTAGGAATGGACTATCAATACGACGATACCATTGCGGACGATACCGATAGTTCCGACTCCAATACGATGCTTGCCAGGAAAACGGAGTCGTTTGACTTCGTTTTAGAGGTCGACCAAGAGGAAGAGAAGGAAGAAACGTCCATTAGCGAAGAGTCGACGCCGACAGTCCTCGATAGGATGCCCTATTTCGAAAAGTTTATGGACGCCATGATCGAGTACGGCACTGTTAAACGACTGAACAACTTCCTGCACAAGAAAATGGCTGACTACTTCAAGAAGAGGAAGATGGATCATGTCTTAGAGGAGGTTGCCCATCCCGAGGAGCCGATTATAAAGTACGGCAGGAAACTGGATAGTTTCGCAGCGCTCAAAGAGATCGACGTCGTGGAAAGGCGAGAACTCAGCACGGAAGTGGCCCTTCTCAGGGAAATGAAGGCGCAGCAGTGCGAGCGCGCATCGGATGCTTTCCAAGCTCTGCTCGACAGAGAAGTTGAGATCGGCGTGGGACTAGTCAGCACCAAAACGGGAAAGGAAATCTCCGAGCGAGTGCTCGAGAGACTCATCAGCGCGCAGATCACAAAAGCGCAGGAGCTGCGCGAGCTGCGTTTGCTGCACATTACCATCCGCAACGCCGTGGCTGACAAGAACGCTGCGATCAAAGCTCTGGACCGGATCGGAGAGAACTACACGCTGATCCAGTTTGAGCAGCTGAAGATAGAGAATCAAAGCAATCTGGACAAAATCGAAGAACGCGACGACGAGTTGATGAGACTGCGCAAACGATGTCAGAATGCGATCCAGTCCTTGGCCCACGTCAGAGAGAAGTGCTCCGCCACCGAGCAGAATATTAAAACCCTCAAGGAGCAGCTTGAAGAGAAAGAAAAGGCCAAGACCGACGTGCGCGAACAGGTCAATAAGTTGAAGCAAGAACGCGACTTCTATCGCCTGGAAACGCAACGCATGAAAGACGAAAACGGTCTGTTGACCAAGGACCGTCTCCTGATCGACATGGAGAACGCGTCGCAAGCGATCAAAGACTTGGAGAACGTCATCCAGCGCAAGCGCGACAATCTCTTGACGGGCAAGGAGCTTCTCCTCAACCTGCGCCTTCATTACGAGAGCGAGGTCAAGAAGAGGATCAGGATGGGCAGGATGCGGGACTACATCATGCTGCCGGATCCCAGCTTCATTTTCACGAAGAAACAAAAACGCGTATGCAGGCCAAACACGTATCTTGGCGAGCGTCCGTCCCAGTTGAAACCCAACTTGGAGTGTTACCAAGATTACGAGAGCAGTGTCTACGAAGATTTCGACTTCGATTCCTCCTTTAATTAGCGCTGAAATTTGAACGTGACTTTCGACTGCGACGAATGGAATAGTAATCGATGTAAATAAAACCATGCCACGAATGAGGCAGTCATGCCACATGTGCGTAGACCGTAGACCATAGATAAGATTTTCGAATCGTGCGTGCGCGCATTAAATTTTTGTTTACACTCGTCGGCATGTGCCGTCGATCGACAATATTTACCAACGAACGGGACCGGCGCAGTTGCCGTCGGCGGGCTGCTGCTCCGAGACGCGAATGGAGCGTGGAAGAAAGATGTTAGCTGCAATCAACTCATGAACCTCTGATTTCGATAGAGGAATTAACGATACGCGCGACCGTCGCGTCTGATCTGTTACCAGGCGCGCGGTCGCACTGTGTCATTAGCGCAAACTGATTAACACCCGGCGCATGAGACGCGATCGACAGACGAGCCGACGAAGACCTAGTACGGGAGAGTGCCAAGTGCTCGGTTTCATCGCAAAGAAATTTTTCGTTTCGATTGAACGAAACCTAATAATAATAGAGTGCAGGTGATCGTCTCCAACAAAGCATGTTTTCAGTTCCAAACGAACGCACCAGGCTGCTCGAGTCGAATTGCCGAGCGCGTCGAAGTAATGTGCGATCAACTTTTTCGAAACGTAAGTAATTTCTGAAACGCCGAACAGTCGTTCCGCCGACACCGATCAAGGTTTATTGATTAGTACATTGAGTAGGGCACTTAATTCGCGCTATTTTGCGAATTGTGACTTTCGTGCCTCTCGACGGCATTATCGCGATCTCGCGAAGTTATGCGATAGTCATTCGTGTGTTTATCAGACGCCGTTATGGATGCGCAGGTATCCTGCGTGAATTCAACAAGAATCGGGATTACATTTAAGCGTATAAATATATCGGTATCATTGTAATTTAGTAATTGCGCCGGACGAAAATAACATAAAGCAACACAGCGTGTTGTCAATAACAATGTCGTAGCGCATTGAATTGCAAAAGGTATTTTCTCTACGCGCAAAGACAAGGCACGCACCGCGAGCAACCATTTCGTATTGTGGGTTGCTCGTGCCTCGCGCTCAACCTTACCAGGACGAACAGGAATGGGCAGGTTGGCAATGAACGCACAAAGCAAGGCCAATGTTTCGCTGCACATAAATTTAGTTAGATAAGAGGTTTATTTAAATGAGCATTTTACACATCTTTTTGTTACTGTGTTGTTACGAACATGCACGACGCATATTTTATCACACTATTATCCATACGTTCATAAATCATTAAAGTAATAATTTATATATTGCATAAAATCTTGAACTAGGTACAAGCACGTTTTTTTTTTGTTTTATTACTTCGTTAAGTAGGCACTGACGTTACTGGGAAACGTGGAAATCGATGTGTGGTGTGCATAGAAATTATTTGTACGTAATGTGATGATGTGTACATACATATCGGTTACTTCGTGACAGATTACAATTGTTTTGTTATTGCTAAGGTGCATACGTTTCACCTGTGGTTTCCACCGAGGCTGGGATGTTTGTGTTATGGAATAGTTCTGAGCGACTCCGTCGGACGTGGATATAATTCGTGGCTGCGCCATTTAAACACCACCTAGACCTAGATAGAGCACATAATTTGAACACTAAACTTTCCATGATAACAGAATTATCTGATATTTGTCAATCGTAGAGGACTCCTCCTCGGGGTTAATCAATTCTCCTGCATACATCTCTCCTACCACGGTTTTCTGTTTGCCACCTCCGATGGCTTTCGCTCGGGCCCAAGTCAACCTCCTATATTTTTGTTTGCCAGTTATATTATGACAAACAGTCGGCCATCCAAAAATAGAATATCTTCATAAACTTAATACTAATAATATTTTACACCTATTTGCACAGGTTTATCTCTTTATGTTTATGTGCTTGTTTGTCGGATTCTTCCCAGTTAGACAACCGCGCGGAAAAACATTCCGCTCGTTTCGAACGAAGTCGATCATCCGATGATTCAACAATGGCACCATTGATTACTAGAGAAACAAGATCGGTGTTTACCCAAGGTATGGATCGAGTTTAGCAGTTTAAACCGACGCTAATGTGTCGCACCACGTATCGGACGCGGCTTCGTCTCTGCCATCCGAATTTCCTGACGCTTTTCGCTTCGTCGTCAGCGGCTCTAACAACCACGCACTTTGCATGTTTTCGTCAGTCTATTCGCGAACGCCGCGCGTCCAGCGTAATATTTGCTCGCGGCGATATGAATAATAATCGTTCAGCACCTCTGCGACACCGGGCGCGAGCGATGATGTCTAAATCTCATCGGGCGGCGCGACAAATTGGCGAAAAATGTCGCTAATTGATTCGAAGTGTTCGAAGAATGTCGCGCCGATTTTCGCCGCAATTGCGCCGCGCTCGGCTCGTGCCGGATTGCTCGAATCGGACAAAATTCCGAAGATTGTAGACACGTTAGACACTCGCACGCCTTGCGCAACATATTCCACGATCGATTGTTCGACGCTTGTCCAATTACATATCGTGCGATTAGTTCATTGTCTGCTTATCGGGCGCATTCGATTCCAACGCCTGCCGAACCGAATGCGACGCGCGCATTTTATTAGATAATCTTATTCCCTGGAGTGCGCGTGTGCACGTGGCAATCGCTTCCAATATATTTAAAACAATGGCGTTTGCAAAGTAGTCGATCAAGTCATCTACAAACGTGACCTGAAAATTTATTCCGACCACAAGCGCTCGGTGGAAATTCACATCGCGCGCTCGCGTTTCCCCCCCATCTTCTTCCCACATCGGCGGACATAAACAACCGGCGACACGTCTAATCGTCGCTCGTAAACGATTTCATTTTTAGCCGAAAATATTCACCTGCACGTCGGCGGGGAAGCCACGAGTGCTCTCGACATTGAACGTCCAATTAGATGAGGTCCACGACGAGTCGGAACTTACGAGTTCTGCCCGCGTTCGCGCAATCTGCACGAAAAAAACAAACAAACAAACAAGACGCGAAGCGCACAAACTAACGAGGAAGAAGCCGCGCAATTGAAACGCGAGTCATGCGCGATGCGGGCAGGCCAGGAACCGATGCCGAGCGCCCTTGGCCCTATTACTCAAATATTTTCATCGGCAAATCAAATTCGTCTGCGGCCGGCTTTCCTTTTTCATATTGATACCATTGACGATGGCGACGGACTCGTGCCGTTGTTATTGTTATTACCAGCTTAATCGCTTCAGTGTCATTTGCTTTACGATTTATCGGGCCGCCGATAGGTAATTGTAATGCGAACCGCGGCGTGTACGCGTTATTGAAGCACTTCGACCTGTGTGCGTTCCCGTGTAACACTCGGCATTCTAGGCATTGGAATTAAATAGTTGGTATAGTTCTCATTATGAGATAGGGTTATAGCCAAGCGCGATAAATTAATTTTTGAGCAGCACAAGAAAAATCCAAGGACGTCTTGCAGCGTTTTTTGCCCTTCCCGAGATTCTCTGCCAATCTTTCACTGAACCGCATCGATTTTACTATCAAATTTTCCGCAATCGACATCATTATTGTTTTGAGTAGTAATAAATGACGGATAAGGGATCTTAGCACAATGTGAGATTACTGATTGTCACTAAAATACAAAGCCTGCACGCAGGCAGCTTCGCATCGCGACAATGTATTTAATCGCGTTGTTTTTAACAACATTTTGAAACGGACTTTTCGTGTTTTCGCCTAAAAACTCTCGCGCGTACATTGTGATCGATACAATTCACACAAAACACAAAATACGCCAAACATCCTCTTAATCATCGGCGTAATGCGATGATGAGGCATGCAACATGCAGGGTTTGTACTTTGGCACGATAATTGCGGGCGCTTCACAAAACATTTTATCAACGAGAACGCTGTCGACGCCGCAGGCACTCGAGCGTAGGAAAACTACGAAATTTTCAAGCGAACGTCATTTCCTATTGTGCGCCTGCTACGATAGTTCGATCAAAGATCAAAGTATTGATGGCGAAGTGATAATCTAAGTCGCGCAAAAACAATGACAAATAGAAACCGTAAACTGCCACTGCCTAATCGACAATTTCGTCAGATTTACATGCGAGAAAAGCACCGGCAGTAATGCCACTTAATATTCATAATCCGTGCTGATAAATAAAAGTAGAATCCTGCCTTGTTTCAATGTCTACGCGTTTCATATTAGATTTACATTAGATTAAATGCCTGCAGGTGAAAACACTTCAATGACGCGCGTGCCGCGCGATTCGCATTACAATTAGATGGTCGGCGAATTCGCCGTCGAGCATTCGGTGTCGGTGGTTTTTCCTGGTAATATAAAGTTATGTAAATTATGCAAAATATGTTTCGAGCATGTTTCAAGTAAGATCAGCTCGTGTTTAACATAAACATAAAGTATTTAGGCTAGCAATTTGTGATAGGTGCCGGCAACGTTACGCCGGTGATTTCACGAATATATTGCTGCTGTTAGTATTACAACTAAATGCGATCTCGTGGAATTAGGGCCATCCAATTTCAGAACAAAAAGTGACCTTAAAATCTTCGAATAAGAAACACGTTGGGCCGCGAACTGCCCTGATTTTTGATCTTGCAAACCGGAATCCTAGCCCCAAAATATTGATAAATGTGTCAATATTTTTATGCCAATCGTAAGCAAAATTGTTGCTGATTACTCCCATCGTTGTTTCATTCCTGTCGATTAATTGTTGCCGGAGTTATGGGCAAAACATATTTTCAAATCTCACAAAATTATACCTTATAACCGGAAATGTACGCTTGTTTCCAAATCAACATTTTTCAATGCAAACTATCGCATTGTATCATTGTGTCACATAACCAGTTGTTCCATACAATCGAGAACCTCATAACCGGCATCTACTGTATTTCAAATCTCTCTCTCTCAAAAAAAAAAAAAAAAAAAAAAAAACAACGCTTAAAGGCATGCAAACGATTTCGTAATTTCGCAATTCACAATATCGGCGCTTACTCTACGCCAACAAAGGACATTATCTCCGAAAAGATTTCAATTACTGATTACGGTGGCCATACGGTGACTCTACCGTATCACGACTTAATCTCGCGATAAGCCTGCTGAAATCCCCCAAATCGCAAACAATAATTATCGCTAGCAACGCCTAAGTAGCGCATACAGGTTGTTCGCGCGGACTCTCCCCCGCAGGAATGCGATCGATCACTTGATCGTCTCTCCCCGGCAATCGAAGTCATTATCGGCCGTCGGGCCGCGGCCGAATCGCGCTCGGCGCGAGAACGCGCTCCGCGTTGTCTTTTCAGGAATTCCATGGCCCGAAAGGAACGCGCGAGCGCGAAACGTGTCGTCCGCGCGCGAACAATGTTATCTCGCGCACTGCCACCTGTAATATCTGGATTACAGTTGCCGCACTCGACGCGAGATAAGCATCGCGGCTGTCATCGTCGTTATCAATTAAGAAATAAACAGGCGCGCGCGCGCGCGCGCATTATTGCCGTCTGCGGGACGTTTATTGACACGTTTTACGGCGCGCGCCGCTTCGTAAATACCCGCATTAAACGTTCTACTTCGTGCCCTCGAAATCGCGGCGCAACATCGTCATTACATGGCTCTGTCGGCCGAGCATTTCCGCACAAAAATCTCAGCAATGCGGCCCTTGCGCGCGACGCATTCCGCGCTGGTATCCCCGCGGTAATTCGTATCCAATTCGGCGAAATAAAACCGCTTTCCATTTTCTCGTGGCGTCACTGCTGACGCTTGGTGCGGAAAAGCCACAATACTGCAGCAGCAGCAGGGAACTCGCACACCGGTGGAATGATTCCACCGGTCATACAGAACTGAAACGCTCGGAAAATAACTAATGGACATAATTTGAATGCTAATTACACTCATTTTATCATGCTGTGACTAGACCTTCAAGGTTTTCATCCCGAATGACACAAGTTTTATGGCAGGGATTTAGAAATTAAATATTACGCATTATATTCAAGGGGAATCAACTAATTAAATTAAGTAACGAAAAAAGCACTGGGAATTAATTAATTGTGCGTTGTGACGCTCGGAGAAACCAGAAACGAAGAAAATTAAGAAAGAAACCCTTCAATGCGCTCGCATGGCCAGCCGCTTCCACAGTTTGTCACGTTGACCCTATTTTAAGATCCAATTAACTCTATAATTAGAGCCTCCCCAGCGCACCGTTTACCCGCATGATGTCTCAATCGACCTGGTGACCGTTAGGTTCCTCGATGGACCTGGCGGTGGTGATGAGAAGAGATCTTTCGTGGTCGATCTTTAGTGGTTGCTAGTAAACTGGGGTGACACGTATCCACCCTTCGTTCACATGGTGCGATCGTGGCGTTAGTCGAGGTCTTGTCTCGTCGCTGCATCTAGGCCTGACGAAGCGGGGAGGCCGCCGATGTCTTCGCCGCGCCGGGCTAAATTTAGCTCGGGAGCGAGCGCGATCACCACCAGAGCGACGGTTGCCGCAAGGCGCGCACACGAATTCGGGGACGATTTCTTTGCTCTCCTTTTAATTGCTGCCAGCCGAATAGTAAGACGAAGTCTGTCTGTCAGTTCGGAGCAAGCCGCGGCGCGGGGAGAACAACGCGAGGCGTTTTCGAATTTCCAAACGAATTCGAACGATCCGCTTTTTACGCGTTGAGTCAAGTCCGGTCGAATCGGATCGGTCTTTCGCATAGTTTCGGGCGCGAGCATGTGCCTTCGATAGCGCCGACGCGCCGGTGGTAATGACAGTGGCATTTGCGCGAGCGATTTAACCGACTCCGTGCGCAATTTCGTAACGCGGGACACATCGTCGAGGAACACCCGACGCGTCGGTTCGACCCAAGCCTTGCACTTGCTCGCGCCGCACCCTCGACGCGTCGAGCCCGACACGCGCGGCATCCTTCTAGCCGGGCGCGCAGGCGAGTGGCTCCGGCGCCGATCGCGGTCCTCGCCGTCGTCGCAGGTGAGCATCGTCGGAGATATCGCGGCGCTCGTGGTGCGACCGGCTCCGGGCTCCCCGGTGCCAGAAGATTGATATAAGTAGTGGCCGCGCCGCGCGACCACGTTCATTTCCACTCGCGGCCGGGTACCGCCAACGATTCCGATTTCCACTCTGATCGCGAGCGAGCGCGGACAGTAAACCACCGCCCGGCGTAGGTGACTCGTTGCGCGAACGAAGCACACCTTACTATTCAGCTAATAATTCGTGCGACGCGCACGCCTTCGGCAGAAAACTTGAAAAACCGCCTCGCGTATCGCCGTCTACCGCGCGCGCGCGCTTGCAGTGAGCGTCTCAGAGACTGTGATATTAAAAACCACTTAAACTATTTTCTTAATTAGATCATTAGCGATTCACGATGATAACCCGAGCACATTAATACTGTTTGGTGTATTCTCGTAGAAGAATCGAATCCAAGAAGGTGTAAAACGAAGTGTGATAAACTTGAAACTTGCGAAAACTATCGAAAACTGCCAAAGAAAAGGCGGCAAAATGTTGACAGGCTGGAGAAAAACCATCTCAAAACGTAAGTGCCCAACTTGAGAAATATTCACAGCTTTTCATCATTTTATCCGGTTCGATAAACGGGTTCACCAAAAACTACTATTTTTGACGTCAAACTATCCGAAATAAGAATGTCGACATAGAAATCAAACACACGAACAAATGAGGCACCTTATCGTCATTATCAGTGAGCGATAATCCGAAAAGGGTGTCGGTTTATCGTGTGTGTGTGTTTTTTTTCATGCACGGAAAGGAACAAAACAACGAATTAAAACGGCTTCAGATTTTTCGTTATCGATATGATTACACGCTCATTCCCATCTTGGGCACTTAAACGAAAGGATTAACGCCAATAATCGGTATCAAAATTCGCACGCCGACTGTTTGTTTGTTGTGAAAATTTGAAACGCCGCCCGGATCAGTTGAATTATTGACAACGCATCGCAAAACGCAATCCACGTATATTTGCGCTCATAAATATTCAAACACGTCGGTGTATTATTGTTTTTATGTAAAATTCAGTTGGGCGGAGCGAAGCCAAAGTTATTAATAATAATCTCTTAATGCATGCGATTTGTTGTCAAGTATTGCATGCGTCGTTAAATTTGCCAAACGCGCGCGCCGCGCAAGAACCCACCTGGCCGTAATGCCCTTTTAATCGTTTCCACGAAAGCCGGAAACACTTTCGATTGCTAATTGCGAATTGTTCGACGTAACAGCGTCGTTGCGAATCAATATTAATCGCTTTGATTGACGTGCGATGATTGTTAGCTGGTGAATCAGCGATGAGTTTTTCTCGAGTTTCGAGTAGGGCTGATTGATATGGCGCGGCACGCGCGCGTCGGCGGCGGCGCGAAATATTTTCATACTTGTGTAACGGTGCAACGAACAATTCGAAAGCGTGCGTAACGGATGTTCGCCTAGCGAAAAGCCATGGGTAGGAAATACGATTCGAGCGAACGCGGTGCGTTACGCTGGAAGTTCGCATGATAGCCGATTAGGTGATGATGACGGCGGGATTGAGGTGTTAATGCGATGTGTCTTTGCAGTTTTCATAATCCCTCAGCGGTACGTCGTCGGGATCATGGGTTTCCTCGCCGTCGTGAATGCGTACACGATGAGAATCACTCTCAGTGTCGCCATCACGGACATGGTGCCAGATACGAAGGGGACGAACGATACCGTCAAAAGGCATTTGCTGCGCGGATCGGCCGACGATGCCGTCTATGATTGGGACACGGAGACGCAGGGATTGATTCTTAGCTCGTTCTATTGGGGCTATGTCATCACGCACATGCCGGGCGGCATACTCGCCGAGCGTTTCGGTGGAAAATATACGCTGGGCTTGGGCATCCTCTCCACGTCCGTGTTCACCCTTCTGACGCCCTTGGTGGTCAAGGCTGGAGACTGGCCATGGCTGCTCGTTCTCCGCTTCTTAGAAGGTTTGGGAGAGGTTCGTGTCCTCGATCATTCGGGCCAATTCGATATCTCATTGTTTCGTCCAATTTCTAGGGTACCACATATCCCGCGCTCAATTGTCTTCTCGCCATGTGGGTCCCGGTTAACGAGAGAGCTAAGCTGGGCACGCTGGTATATGCGGGCGGTCAAATTGGCACCGTCGTGGGCAACGCTGCCAGCAGTTTGATCATCGAAGCTACGGGCACGTGGGAGTCGGTCTTCTACGTGTTCGGCGGCATCGGCGTCTTGTGGTTCGTGTCCTGGATGTTGTTCTGCTACTCCGACCCGGACTCGCATCCTTTCATCACCGACGAAGAGCACGAGTACCTTCGCAAGGAGCTGGGAGAGAAGAAAGAAGCGCTCCCGACTCCATGGAAGCCCATGCTGACCAGCACGCCGCTGTGGGCCTTGGTCGCCGCTCAGGTCGGCCACGACTGGGGCTTCTTCACCATGGTCACCTGCCTCCCGCTGTTCATGAGGGACGTCCTGGGCTATACGGTGACCACGAACGGCATCTGGGCGTCGGTGCCCTACATTGTGATGTGGGCAGTCTCAATGAGCTCCGGATGGCTGTGCGACTGGCTGATTATGAAGAAGTACATGGGCCTCACATTCGCGCGCAAATTCTTCACAACCGTTGCGGCTGTCATGCCCGGAATATTCATCGTCGCGGCGTCCTACTCCGGTACGGACGAAGCTTTGGTCATCGCCCTGTTCACAATCGCCATGGGCTTCATGGGCACCTTCTATTGCGGCATGAAAGTGAACGCGCTGGATCTGGCGCCCAAGTTCGCCGGCACGCTGATGGCTATTGTCAACGGCATCGGTGCGATCACCGGCATCATCACGCCGTATCTCGTGGGCGTCGTCACGCCCGATGGCACTCAGGAGCAATGGCGAATCGTGTTCTGGATTTCATTCGCGGTCTTCATCGTCACGACGATATTCTACGACTTGGGCGGATCCGCCGAGGTGCAATACTGGAACAGCCCGGACAAAAGTGCGCCGACATCGAGCGCGGAGAAGGCCAACAAAGATGAGGTGATCGAGCGCAAAACCGAAAGCGTCTAGCAGGCTTCCCAACGAAACGCGCAGGGCCGAAATGGCTTAGGAGGTAATATACTAGTGCGCGCGACAATGTTGGACATTGCCAAGACGAAAACGATGCGCCTGGAACAGCCCGCCGCACGCAGCAACGAAGAATTCGTTCAAAGACTTTATTAACATTACGTTTAATTATTTATTTAATTAGTCCGTTAGGATAATCGTTAAGTTCACATGGCGACGTTCATCACTTCTTATCATTAGCCGTCGACTATAGTCATCAAGAATCCGCTCCTTGGAAGAATGCAATTCAATCAATCAACTGCTGCCAGTGTTTAGCAATTTTGTACTAAATAAAAGCTCAAGCCTTATAATGCGAGACGAAGCACACGATATGTAATTTTTTTACACCAATAAATGAGGAAAATCAAGTTAAAATTAAGCGTGTTATTAAACTATCTTTTATTCGCTTTCAATATAATTTGTTGACAGAAAATGAGCGCGACCGTTTCGCGCCACACATCCTACAACATCACAAACAATAATAATACATAATACAGGTCAGTCTCGTAAAAACAAACATTATGAGTCAAATCGGTTTAACGTGGTGCCAAGTCGTTGCTGAATCAAGTGAAACCTCTCGAAGCAAGAGTTCAAGTCCCCGGAAGGTTTTCGCGAAGAATCTCGCTCACTAAGTGTTTAAAAATGAAACAAAAAACAAATAAAAACAATGCAACTAATAGCGTGGATAATTTTCGGGCGAAAAAGTGCTTACGTCGTGACAGTTTTCCCGTTGGCACGTTCCTTGCAGGGCGGCGAGACTCCCGACCAGGGCAGGATGCGGGAGGTCGAAGGCGTCGCGTTCACCTGCGAAGGAGAAGCTGGCGGTTGGCGCAAAGCGGGCCTGCCGGCGATGCGGAAGTGCTCGCTAGACACCGGCTTGCCGACTTGGAAGTGCGTCCCGACGTGGCGATCGCCCCTGAACTTGCGTTGCAAGGACATGTACGCGCCACTTCGGGAGCCGCTGTGCCAACGCTGCACCATGTATTTCATCCGGAAAATCGCAACGAAGACGACCGCGACCGCCCGGAATCGGTTGACGGCCTTGCCCCGCGCGTGGGACTTCTTTGGCTCGAATTTACTCAACGGCGGGCCGATGGCGTCTTGGTAGGTCGCCAGCAAGCCGATCAGGTACTTCTTTTGGAAGGTGAGCGCGTGCCTGTAGCTGTCGGCGCGCAGGTATTTACCGAACAAATGATTCGCCTTCAAGCACACAACAAAACGCTAGAGAATTCGCAGCGCCGCCGACAGGATCGATAGAAAGACTTACCCGCGCGACGGGATCGTCGAAGGGCGCGTGTGCGCGATCCCTGTCCTCCAGGACGTGAACCTTCTGCTCGAGCTCGTTGCGCTCCGAGATGAGCTTCGCGATCGTGGCCGACATTAGCTTGTTCTCGTTGATGTGCTCGGTGACGAGCTCGCCGAGATCTTTCATCTTCTGCAGGAACACTTCGGACACGGGCGATTGCTCCTGCACCGGCTGCTTCAACTCCAGCATGGAGATCTGCATGTTCAACTGGAGTTTCTCGTGCTCCAAGCTTGACACTAGCGACTTGTTGTGTTCGACCTCCCAGGTCTTCATGTCTATCTCACGTTTCTGCGCCTTGAGATCGTCTTCGACTTTGCGCATGTCCGATTCCTTCTCGGCAATGATTTTCTCGAGATTAAACACCTCCGTGGTTTTCAGCTCCAACATTTCCTTGCTGTACTTCAGCTCGCACTCCGTCGCATTTCGGGCCTTCTTTAAATTCTTGATCTCCCGCTTCAAATTGGCAATTTCCTCGCGCAACTGCTTCACTTCGCGCTGCAATCGCTGCTCGCGCATGTTCTCCAGCGACACGTACTCCGTCGTCGAGTTGGTGCTAACCGTATTCGAATGTCTGCGCAAGATCGTCAGCTCTTCCTCCATGGTATTCCGGAGGGCCTTCTCCTGAGCGAGCTGGTTCTCGTATTCTATGGCGGACTCCATGGCTTCCTCCAATCTGGTGCGAATCTGCGTCATGATATTCGTATCTTCGACCTGTCGATGATTGAACAACTTCTGCTGATCGGCCATGGACTCCTTTACTTGAGCAATAACATCATTCGACTCCTTCAACTTCTCCTCTAAATAGCTTATCCTCTCTTCCAGCACGATTTTCTCGCGAATCGAATCGCCCCTAATCGAACTGGGCAGATTATCGAGCTCGATCTCTTGAGTGTTAAAGTCGCCCGAGCTCAGCGCGTTCAAAATCTTATCGTCCAATTGAGCGGAATCATTCAACTGTTGCCGAACTTGGTCAACAACGTCGTCAATCGAATTCTCGGCATGCAAGTGAGCATTCAACTCTCGTTCCCGGTTCAACTTTTGTCGCAAATCGAAGATATTTCCAGTCTCGTTCATCTTCGCCTTAATGGTCTCGAGGTTAATGCGCAAAGTCTCACTGTCTTCTTTCATCGTAGCAATGATTTGATCCTTGGCGTAGAGCTGATCGACAACATTACCCATCTCCCTGCGTAAACCATCGATGGTTGACGTGAGCTTCACGATCTCTAGCTTTTTCTGGGCGAGATCTTTCTTCAGCACGGCGTCTTCCATTTTATCCTTGCGCTGCTTCTCGCGATCTTCGTAATCGTAAATTTCCTTCTGATACCTTGTAACGTCCTCTCTCAAAATTTGCAGCTCGCAATCTCGATCTTCCAACAGATGCTTCAATTCAATCGACTCTTTGCCGTACTTCGCCTGCATTGCTTCATACTCCGCGTGAAGCTTCTCGAAGTCTTGCGACAGCTCTTCGTACGCGGACATTTTCTCCTTTGCGAAGTCCAGCCATTCCCGTTCCTTCATTTCCTTATAATTAGCAAACTCGACGTGCAGCCCTTGAGCAATTCTCTCCTTCTCTTCGTATTTCCGCTGCGTTTCTTGCAACAAATCCTTTAATTGTTGTTCGTTCGCCTGCAAACTTTCAATGTTCTTCTTAATGTCGTCTAAAGTACTGAATTGCTTGTTCATTTCGCGCTTCTCTTTCGCGAGTTGCATGTACATGTCATCCTTACGTTTGGCATCTTCCTGAAGGGCGAGAATCTCTTTCTCTCGTTCGGTTAAATGCATTTTCTTCTCAACGACTTCGACCTTTAATTCGCTCGCGTTGGTCTCCGCCTCTGCCAATTTAGTTTTCGCCTGTTGCAGCTCCTCGCGCAAGGTATGAATTTCGATTGCGAGCGTCGAAGAGGAAGCCTTGCCATCAAGTTCATCCTCGAAATGGACGTGGCGCTCGATAGTTTTGTGAATTTCGGTGGAATTCGGCTTCATAAGGGAAGCGTCGGTTGTGTAATTGACATTGGGTGGTCCCACCTTTTCGATGCATGAAATCTCCGGGACAAATTTCGTGGCATTCAGCGAATGTGGCGATGATGGGGCGCATCGCATCTTCTCCGGGGATGAAACGTTCAGGTATGACAAGCCGCCGCGAGTCATATCTTCGCTTCTCTCGACAGAGCTGATGCTCCTTAACCACTCGAACTGCCGTTCGGATTCTTGTAACTTCATCCGGAGCGTTTCTATGTCCCTGTTCTTATCCGCAATTATGTTATCGACTAAACTAGGTAGAATTTGCGCATTTTGAGCATCGCTTTCGATCTTTTGCCGCAACAAATCGTTGTCGCTTTTGAGCCGTTCGATTTCCGCTTTCAAGTCGCAGACCTCCGATTCCTCCAACGTGGAGCTCAACTCGTCCTCGCGATCTTTCAGCCTCTGCTTGGTTTCGTCGATGATTTTGTTCAGCTGTTTAATTGTGCTGTCTCTGGACTGCAGTTTGTCTCTCAGAGATTGCAGGTCATTCTCCAGATCGTAAATTTTCATCTCCAGCGAAACGTTCGCCTGTTTCTGCACGTGCTCGGCGCGAATCCTCTGATCGTCCAACCGCATCTGCAGAGACGAAATAAGAACGAGTTGTTCGGATATCTGTTCCTTTAAGACTATCTTTTCGCTATGCAGCTCCTCGTTCTCTTGCTTCGCATGGAGCAATTGCAGTTCCATGTCCTGAATGCGTTTGATCGCCGAATTTTCGGCGCGCGAATGCTTGAGAAGTTTTTCTTTAAGACGTGCGAGTTGCTGCAATGGCACCTCGCAATCGTCGACGCTCGAATTGGGCGTCTTAGGTCGTATTTGATCTTGGACCGACATCTCTTCCGATGGCGTGCTGCACGTTGTCGAAGATCTCGCCGCGTAAAGCGATTCGAATTCGCGCGTGTTCTTGTCCACGGAAAGTTCCAATTCATGCAACTGTGCAAGCAATTCCGTTAGAGCGCGTTCAGCAAGCGACTATCATTGCCCTACCTGTAATTGGATTTGTTTGATCAAACCCTCATTGCCGACAATGTCGCTGGCCCGGCGCAATCTGCCGACTTCTTCCTCGAGCTGGACGATGTACTCTTGGAAGTTGGTGGTGTTGCTAGCGGTCTCCAGTTGCTTGACCAAATCGTCGTTGGCTTCGCGCTGCTTCTCCAGGAGGAACTTCAGCTGCTCCTCGTTCTCCTCTTTGGCCTCCAGCTGCTTCTCGAGATCGTTGATGATGTCGCGCAGCAAGCCGATCTTTTCGATCGCCTCCTCGCGATCGGTGTTCACCTCTTGGAAGCGCTTCTCACCGTCGGCGATCAGCTTCGACATCTCATGCATCTGTCTCTCAAAACCCTCGACCTAGCACCCCGCCGAACATACAAAGACACACACACAATTAACGATAAAAATGAATGGTGAATATTATCAACTAAAAACTTGCTACATTTTGCTGTCGTGAAACAAAAGAGTGTTCCGATCTACGTCTGCGGGCAGCAGTCGCGACGCGTGTCGCCGACCGAATGCCCGAAGACAGGAAGACGCACAAATATAGCGCGAGCGCGAGGAACCAAAAATAACCCCGCGGGCGCGCTTCCGAGCGTTTCGCCGCGCGTCGCGGGGCATTTCGTGGTTTTCCAGCGCGCTCGCGCGCGCATTCGACTTACGGTTTTCACAATCTGGACGAACTGTCCGCTAGTGTCCCGTGCTCCGGCGTCACCGCCCCCCAGTGTCTAAAGCAGTCCACAACCAGTTGCAGGATTAGTGCGGGATTAGCGCCACGCGATGCGACATGTTAGTAGTAAAATAATGAGCGAGGTGCGTGAAGAATGTGCGACATGCAGAAGGGCCACGGCGGACGCAACTTACCGCTTCGCTGGCGCGCTCGTAGCCGGCGCGGTCCTTTTGCCGCTCGTGCAGTTGGTCCTGCAGGGCTTTGATCATCTTCGCGGCGTCGTCGCGCTCCTGCTCGCGCTCGGCCGCTTGCTGGTCGAGGAACGTTTGCGTCGACTTTAGCTTCTTATCGGCCGCATCGATCTGCACGGGGGCGTTCATGAGAAAAGCGCGAATGAACGAAAAGATCACAAATTAGCATGTACGCCCATCAAGCAATGATAGTAGATTATCACGGAAACCATGGTCGCCCACGAAACAATCACATATGAACAAACGAACGCGGATGCGTACCTGTTGCGCGTGATCCAAGCGCTCCTTCCTCATCGTATCGACCAGCTGGTCGCATTCGTTCACCAATTCGTTCATGTAAATCAAAGTCACGTTGTCGCCCTTCTTCTCGGCGATGACTCGACGCGCGGCTTCCATCA
>JARRAA010009572.1:0-14617 GCA_030557295.1 Ecitodaemon sp. MM-2014
AATCTCTAACTCTACGATCAATGAACAAAACAAAACGTGCTTAACGAGTGAGAATGACCGAAAGATTAAAAGACTTAACTTAGAGCAACACAAAGAAATGAATAATATTTCTGGTACGTCAGCACACGTGTGCGGTCCCCTCGACGCACCAGAACGCGTGATCCGTACTCTAAGTCTTAACAACGAAAATATAAATGAAAATAAATGAAATCTTTCGATACAAACCACATTCGCTGGCGTCACCAATGCGTCACCCTTTTGGGTGGCCGCGATATAAATTTTTATACGTTTTAAAGTTTCAAAAATCTCGTTATAATTAATAAAAAATTGACAAAGTCTTACCATAACGACAACGTATCCCGTTTAAAATCAACGAATTCCCAATTCGCTGTCACTGTCATTGTCGTTAAATCGGCCAATGTTAGATGACTAACTAATTGTAAGTGAACGATCTATCACCGTTTGCCTTATAGGTAAATTCTAATTGATTGCCACCACCAACTCTATCGATGCGTAGGTATCTCTCCCAGCGCCATCGTTCGTAGAGCAATTCAGTTTTTAATAAACAGAGAACTGCTCCTCAACGTTATACAAATTTGAACCATAAAACGAAATACGATGGAGTGCTTGGTATGGCCTTTTTTATTTTTGGTAATCCTCGATCCTCGATAATGCGCGAAGATCAGTTTTCAGCTTATCTTTTGTGTTTTATTTACCTGACTATCTACGATTCTTAAATAAATCTTAAATAAATTATTCGACATTATACTATCAAACGATGACGAATGACTCTTGTATGCCTATCACCCTATCTCCCTCGGTAATCCTCACATCGTTCGTATCTTTTTTATGTGTCATTTTCCTTTTCTAATAGCCCATGAACCATGCTGCATAATTTTGGTGTGTACCGCGGCACTTTTGTGTGTTCTAAAAGTCTGCCGCCAAATTTTAGATGTATAAATTGTAATAAATTTTAGATGTAATTTAGCGAAGATCCACACCGGTGCCGCCAAATTTTGAAATCATCAAAAGTATGCCGCAACCAAAAAAGGTTGAGATTCAGTGGTCTAGGGGTATGATTTTCGCTTCGGGTATGAGAGGTCCCTGGTTCAAGTCCCAGGTGTCATCAACACACTAGTGGTACCAATGTTTTGCTATATATTTGGGGTATCAAATTGAATTTTCAACACTTGCTAGGATAAAAGTCAAATCCTTCTCAAATTACATTTGAGAATTGATGATTTGGCCGTTCGATGAGAAAATGGAAACAAGAAAAATAATTAATAGAAATTTGAATGAGGATACCATACATTGTTAAGATGTTTCATAGTTTGCAACTGCATAGCTCTTCCAAGCCCTTTCCCGTCCTCATCACGAGGCGATGAATAATAATTGCGACATTTGATCCTTTTCCCCAACCGGATGACGTCCATCGATTGGAAACACGATGTGATGGAGTTATTAATAGGAATGATTTATGAAATGTTGATTTTACCTGTAATTGCAGCAACATAATTACTTTTTCGTACTTTACTATGACGCATTGTCATGCATTTAAATAATTTAAACATATTTTAAAATTAAGTGGTTCTGCAAGTATTTATTTTATAGCACTGATTTGGATATGTCTGTCTCCCCGAATCCAGCAAATTAAGGTTATTTTTTGCGCTTCAATATTCTTTTGGAATCCCGGAGTACTATACTTCGATTCTTCTGTTACCTTCGATATGTATATTTGTGTGAAATCAATTACACCCAAACTAATATTCGAAATTCGACAGTGAGGTAGTATTGTAGAGAACATCTTCCTTAAATCTTCCTTATTTTACCTTTTACTTTAAATTTTTCGTTTCTTTCAATTATAATAACCAGGGAAGTTTGCATAGTAGGAAAATTAGCGCCTTACCATCTTAATAAGTTATAATCGACCTACAATTTGTAATTTTTGGTGGATTTTATAAGCAAAATGGCTGCAGAAATATAATATGTGAAACATTATCATGAATCTTTCGAAGCGTAAGCTTCAAGTACACATACACTAATAATTACAAAGCCGCAGATTTAAAATTTAGTAAAATTTCCTAAACAAAATGATCGCTGAGTTGCAAGTCTTTAATCTTATGCGGACCCAACCAATGTCTGCGCACATTTACGATTATTGAATGTTTAACACTGTCTTCCAGAGAATTCGTGCAATCTTCGAAGATGACATTTTTCTGCCTCCTCTACGTTATATCAAGTGCGCGGAAATGCTCAAATCGTCTTCGGGTAAGGGTATCTTTATTTTAAGTATTTGATTCATAAATTTTTCTCGTTTCTAATGTATGTATCGCTAATTTGTTCATTTTGCTCGAGAAAGATATATTTCCAAAGTATTTTGATGAAAACTATTCGCAGTTTGTTTACAGACAACTGTATTGAAGTTAGTGATGGTATCATCAACAAATTAATTATTGCTTATAACAGACAGACTTCCTCAAACTGACGTACTCTTGTTTATACTATTTAAAACGTCTCTACGCTGCGATTCTTCAGGAGGCATAGCCTCATCAATCATCATCTACGCTTTGCTAGATGGTAATTTGGACGTCCACAATTAATTCTATAATTAACAAAGTATTTATGCAATTGCAAACAAACTATAAAGATTAGTACCTAGACCTATGTACAAAAATAACACTTTCCATGGCCAAGCTTTTTTAGCACTGGCGATACCGGATTGATCGCCAAGTTTTAGTACAACTAAGCTTTCGAGTTGTTACCAGGGGATTAAAACAAATTACTTGTTGGTGCACGAGGAGAAGGGAAAGTCCCCCAAGGAACGTAAACGCGATCTTTTTGAGTCACCATTAAGTAATTCCAATATAGGTAGTATACGAAAAACTTGAATGTTTCTTTTTATGTGACATAATTTCATCATAGATTGGAATGGTATGTTTTTTATTTATTAATGAAATTAAAGATAATCTAAATGTAGAAAAAATGTTGGTCTCGCTCAAACTTCGAAACGACCGGGCCGATTTGGATGTGTTCGGCCTATCGCAGAGAAGGTTTATTCACTTTGGAAATTTTGAATATTGCAAAGGAAAAACTGGTAGGAAGGGCCGATCGAAAATGCCTTGCCTTACACATGAAAGTGTCACCAACACGTGCCTATAAATGGCAAATTAAGTGTTGTCATCCTTGGGCATAGTATCACCAAATCGCGTGGCGTTCACTACTATAAACTATCAATTGCAAAGGGAGTAGCAATGCGATGCTGAAGCATTAGCAGAAGAAGTGCGCGTAAATTCATCAAAATTAAATAACCGACAAAAAATAGTATATGATACTTTTCTTGAAGCAGTAACCAGTAAAACTGGCGGAATCTTTTTCTTGGATGCTCATGGAGGAAATGGCAAAACGTTTCTAATTTCACTGACTTTGGGGAAGATCCGGTCGCAGAATATGATTGCATTGGCATTCACGTCATCAGAGCGACTTTATTAGAAATGGGGCGAACAGCACATGCCACATTGAAATTGCCATGTTATTCACCGGGCATAAGGAAAATAACAATTTAACACAACATTGATAATAATAAGGCGGGAGGAAGTTCGCAGGGACAGCTAGTCTTACAAGTAATTATATCAGCAGCACCAAACTGCTGATTCGGCAGTCCTGGAAGTCCTCTGCTTCACTTGCTATTGGGTTACTTGACGGAAGAGAAGGAGAATTCTTAAAACTGCGGAATACCTACTTGGAGGGACACAGAAAATCTGGAAACTGTATTTCGAATCATTTGTAAGGTGTGTTGATGCTTTTTTTACCAAACCCTCTCATTGTTTCCTCTAGGGGAAACCGTCAAACCGTACAATATTGAAAGGTAGATGATAGAATGGAATAGACCAAATATGTAGCAAATGAATAAAATGCTCCCGCACCTTGATGACGACACACGGGCTCGTCCGGGATTTGAACCCGGGACCTCTCGCACCCGAAGCGAAAATCATACCCCTAGACCAACGAGCCGGTACACAGAGGCCATTTACAGCAAAATTATGCTAATTGGTTCATGGGCTATTAAAAAAGAAAAATGACACCTAAAAAAGTTGCGAAAGATAAAAGGATTACTGAGAGAGAAAACGTGATAGGTATATAATTATTCGTCATGCTTGACATTGTCATTAAAGGTCAAATATTATCTAATTTAGTTAAGAATCGCAGATAGTTATATAAATAAAATAGAAAACGATAAGCTGAAAACTGCTCCACACGCAATATCGAGGCCAAAACAAAAAAGTATGGTCACCCTAAGCACTGTATCGTCGTACTTCGTTTCATTGTTCAAATTGTTGTACGAATGAGAATGCAGTTCTTACAATTAGTATATAACTCAATCCAGTGCAGAAGAATAGAAAGTGTGGTGCGTTTTCATGTTTCATAAAACATACTAACATAAAGTTTAAAACTATGATGATTTAACAGCGAACCACGACTATGTTGACTTTAAAATCACTTTTAAAGTCACCGTTGTAGTAAGGCTTTGTCAATTTCTTATTAATTACAACGCGATTATGGTAATTTTTAGATGAGTAGAAAAATTATTAAGATTTTGGGACGAGTAGGTTGCATTGGAAGATATACTTTGTGTGTGAATTGATAAGGTGGCACGGCAATTTGCGGAGCAGACATTTATTAAATTTCTTGAAAGGTGGAACAGATGTTATTGAAACGAGAGCGTTTGGCAATATCTGATAATATTCGTCGAGCATAAGAAAAATATAAGAGAACTTCAGCCAAAATGTCGGCAGTTATAGAAATTGTTAAAGTTCAGAAGGAAAAGGTAAAAAAAAATTAATGAAAACCGAATCCAGCATATATCAATTTTGAGGCACATAGTTCGTCGGAACAGGGATATAAACATAAAAGAGGAATGGATATGTGACTCCACAGAGACAATTTTATCTGATGCGGAGTATGTGAAGAAACGAATAGTTTAAAATATGCTTTTCACTATAAAAGCAAAGACTTTCAAAAAACAAAATTATCACTGAAGATTTGCAGTTATTTGCAATGTCGCTCCCCACCTTAGCGACCGTAACATCAACACAACATAATTATTATTTATAACAGACACACATCTTTAAGCCGGCAGATTCGTGTTTATATGCAACGGTCCACAATTAGCTAGCCAATAATTATGTAATCAGTAAAATATTTATGCGAAGACACTCGCAAATGCTTTTAATGAAAGTAATTTTAAATTGCATACCGCAAAATAGATTTGATTGATGCGATTACTGGCCCACACGTCATCACAAGTGTTTCGTATAAATTATTACCATTCGCTTGTTAGAAAGTAGTAGTCGTTAGTCATGTAAGTTTTGCACCGCTGAAAATATTAAAATGGTATCCGCCGCACCTGCGACAATACTGCCCTAAACAAAATTGCAGGATGGGATTAGTGATACTTTCCATGGTCACACTATATCACTGACGGTACCGGATTGATCGGCCAAGTTTAACTTAATAAGCTTTTTAAGTCGATGAATTAAAATGACGCACGAAGAAGGGAACGTATAGACCAGTATTGGCGAACCTTTTGACCCTTGTGGGTCAAAATTGCTGAGGTTGTTAAAAAAAGCTGTTCGTGTGGATCACTCTCTCTGGAAACGGTTGCGTAAACCGGTGCAAAAAAAGAAAACATGAAGATCCACAACCTACGTATGGGTGACGTGTAGATCACTTAACTTACCACAGGTTCGCCAACCCTGGTATAGAAAATCGTTATCAGTCTCCAGTAAGTAATACCAACATAAGTGTAAAGATAAATGTACTAGTAGCAGCATAAAACAACGATAATAATGGGGAAATGCTTCACCATTAGAGTAGAATCGACTATAATAATGCAGTTGTTAAACTAGACCGTAGTGTGGGTATAACAATTGCATCCGTAAATTGGGTAACTTACAAGGGGAAGGGGACGATTTGCGTGAAATGTTTTTTACAGACTCCTGAAACCATCTATATCAACTGTATCATCTATATCTGTACAAACGAACGAGAAATTGCGAATTATATACTCTAAACATAGATAGTAAGCATTATTTTATAAATGTTGCATACCGTACGCAGGTGAAAGTATTTCTTACACGAATCGGATGAAACTACACCGACGGCAAAACGTTAGCTCAAAATTTAAGTTGCATTCGTTCCAAAGTATGCTACTTAAAAGGGATCTCGTAAGAAGCTAAAATCACGATTTTGCTTGTATCATTTTTTCAGGATGTACCTCATATACAAATTATTCCCAATTCCATTGCTTTATTTTACGTATTTTACGTTCTACAAAGTAATGGTGCCAAGCTTAATATTATTATATTCATATGAACCTATTAGGAAGTACTTACCAATTGTCTATTTTCGAGAATAGAAAACCTCCTCAAACTATACCCGTACATGCTTTCATTTGCTATTTTAGATTATAATAAGTTTTGATATAAAAACATAATACCAACTATAACATAAAATAAAATATGACATATAATACCAATATATACAGAATCAATTTTTATCTAATGGTTGGTAACTGGCAGTGTTTTTTAACTTTTTCCTGTATTATAGGGCAATTAAAAAATTGACAATTTATCCGCCTTGCTCAAGACAGTGAAACTTTGCCAAAAACAAAACGAACACCACACCATCAAATAAAAACAAATGTAGTTAATATACCATAACCATAAATAACACCGATTCTTAGCAACTTGAACACTCTTCGAAACATCTCCTACAATGAGCACAAATATTTTAACATTGCATTAATCAGAGTATTAAAATTTCACACAAAACAAAGGAAATTGACTGTAAAAATTAAAAGAGTCAAAGTCAGTATATTTCTGACACAAATATACTACAATGCCTAGCGAACTGTGTGAATATTTCTACACGTATGTTAAAAGCTATATCTTATAATATAAAATCTGTAATTAAATTCCTCGAGTATCACTTTATTAACTTTCTTCTTTTCTCTTTCTTGGATTCTGTTACTGTTGCTGTTGCATGTGTCGTTATCACCGTCGTTCTCCTCCTCGCGGCTTTGCCAAAATTTTATAAACGTTTGACATCTTTATGTTCGGGTTTGCCCATTCTAGCAAATGATATTTATTTCGAAATGCTACTGTTATCAGGAAATTACTTTAATACCCATTAGAAGTTAATTAAAATATTGAATACCTGATAATGCTACCAACCAATGCCAATTCGTGGAACAGGGCTAGTTCGACATACTTGATGCTAATATCTGTCTGTAAAATGACAGTTTTCTGCCCAATTCGCTAGGGCATCGGTGGTTCAATGATTGAATGTTCGTTAATGTTTTGCATTTACCATTTACGTTTACATCGAACATATAATGAAATTGTTGCAACGCTGGTTACGAATTTTACAGGTACCGAAAGTAAACAGGTGTATATTTAATAATAAAAAAAAACTTTATCGTGGGCTTTTCTATACATTTAAACCACTGCAATTTATATAAACCATTTTCCAATTTCAATTTAGCATACGCACTTTTTTACGCAACGCTTTTAAATTCTGTTGGTGACATCTGTCAAAGAGGACTAAAGTCGGAAAAAATGTAGTGTTGAGAAGTTTCTAATATATCCTAAGAAAATCAGAATGGAGCATAAGTCGTTGTAGCCCCCATATAGTTATGATTTTGCAACATTGGTTATGACTTTGACACAAAACAAAGGTTAAATAAACATCGACGATATTGTGAAAATTTATACCAGTACAATTCATATTGACTAATTATAGGATAACGTGAGTCCATACCACATTTTGAAATCTTTTCTTCAATCGTTATTTGATGTTATATACCTTTACTAACGGCTGTAAACTCCGGTACGGTCGATTCCTCTATTTATTGCTCTAGTGGCTAGGATAGCTGGTTTTCATCCAGCAGGCCCGGCTTCGCTTCCCGGTACCGCAAAGGTTTTTTCATCAGTTCTATGTGTTGTTTGGTGGAGTGGCGCAGTGGAAGTTTGCTTGGCCCATAACCAAGAGTTCCATGGATCGAAAGCACGCTCTACAAACATTTTTGTTTATCAATCAAATATTCTTATTTTGCGTAATCAACGAAACCAGTATTTTTATGGCTTTAATGAAAGGTGCACTGTTCATCAATCCAACTTCATTTTTATTTTTACACAAATCTGCAAACGGCTGAGGGACCACCGATCGACGGCCATGTACGGAGGCGTGCGAAGACCTCAGACTTAAAAAATAAATTATCTATCATTAAAACGTTGATTTAAAGTAATTAGTTATATGCCCATTAAATAAAATATGGTTTTATTCATAACAACAAAAAACGACGCGACGGCCAACTTGGGCTCGTATTCTCTATCGACTGAGCTAGCCGGACTAGCCGGAGCTATCGAAAAAATTATAAATTCCGGTATACAGTGGTTTTTCTTTACAAATTTCTTTCAGAATTCGAAAGTTATTTAGGGCTATTTTCCAAAATGGATGGGAATAATATATGAGAGAATACAGAAATAAAAATGACTTGGTAAAATAATTCGCATAAATTCATGTCCCTATTCTGATGTTTATTAAATGTAATCTACACCACTATGATACCAAACATAAAATGGCGTATTTTAATTTGCACAGTAGGAAAATAACCTATACATCAATTAGAATGTATTAATATAGTACTAAACAGGCGCATAATCTCAGTACACTTTAGCGATTAAGCATTTTCAAAAGAAAATATATAATATATTTTTTGCGGTTGCATGCTAATATTGAAGTGAGAAATAACTTACATGTATCATTAGGGCTCGATATCGCTAAGCAAATTCATTATCACAATATCATTAATTGAGCTTCCACCAGGAGACTCCTTACTTTCTCTTTTACTTTATGATTCTAGGTATTTACATAACATTATATAATAGCAGTTGTATTATCAATATACGGTATGTGTTGATGCCGACAATATGCCGTTTCCAACATCGGCTCGTTGGTCTAGGGGTATGATTTTCGCTTCGGGTGCGAGAGGTCCCGGGTTCAAATCCCGGACGAGCCCGACGACTTCCATTTTACACATTATGAAACTACTGTGTTGGTATATCTTGGATTTTACAAGTAAACAATTCCAGGCCATATTAGCCTGATAGCAACAACACAGACGTGACCACGTGGCTAGAGAATGAATTTGGACACAAGGGAATTCACAACGCTAGCCAACAATACAGAGGTCCTGACATTAAATCACATAGACTAACGGTGACAATTAAGAAGAAGAGCCAGGAAGTGAAGTGTAATCGGGAAACAAGGAAACAATTAGTCTACCGAACTCCACCAGACGGGGAGGAGGATATGGTTAACCGATATATAAAAGCTATAGGAAATATCAAAATGATACGATCGGGCATGCGGGGAATACCCTTAGATACTGTATCGTACTTATACGACGCGTTTCGTTTTGTAAATAATAATGTAGTGTAAGTTATTATCATAGCCAACCTTAACACAAACATTAGGTTTGCCTTCTTCAGTATTTATGTCACATATGCCTTCAGTAATGAATACATCGTCTTGATATTTCAATTCATATATAAAGTTAGTGGGAAATTTTAAGATGTCCGTGTGTGATCCTGATAGGTGGAAATTAGTGATTTCGAAATAGTTAAGGAAAAAGGTGTTCTTTGAGTGTCGTGATGCAGAAGTTGCTGATCATGCGAGAATTCAGAAGAACTATCAGACGCGGTGCGTTGTTATTATTGGCTGAAAATATTTGTGGATGTGACTAACAAGCCAGAGACAGAGGCAGTTGTCAACTCGAGAACATGCAGTTAAAATTCACTCATTTATACATCATGAATTGTCATCGCCTATCTTTAATAATATGATAGAATACGCATGGTTTGCCTCAAATTTAAATCGGGAACGAACCACATATAAAAATGTTAATGAAGCATGCTTCCCCTCGGAATTGCGTAAAAGCCTATGTATTACAAAATAAGTAATAAATACAAATTAATAATCATTTCCAAATCAATTATCGTAAAAACAGGACCAGAATTTCTCTCTATAAATATTAATAAATATTATTTAAAAAATATATCATGTAATTATAAAAAAAATATTTTATTAAAAAACCACACGGCACGTGGGAATCGTTGCTTACATCTTCGTCAGCAAAACGACCTAACAAAATGGTCCAACTTTTTCCGCGTCTAGTACCACCAAAAAAAATTCCTTCAAATCCTAATTTTCAGTACTTTCGAAGGTGTGAGAATTGTTTACAACACAAAGTGAATCACTGGGCACCGAGCGGTTTGATGAATATGAATGTAGTGAGTGGATCATCCATGGCAGGGCGTATCTACGGATTTGCGGGATCCGTTTCCGCAATAGAAGTCACAACACTGGATTATGCTAGTTATTGTTGTATGATTTGTTGAAGTATGATTTGTTGTTTCCGTTGAGATAGGTAGACGCGATAGGCACGAAGGTGACAGAGGATCAAGTGATTTTGACCTTTGATGCAACGCAATACATTTTGACTGATAATGGCAAACAGTACGTATCCGAACATTTTCGTGGAATAATGACAAGCTACGGAATTTGATTGATAACTACATCATATTAGCGGACGATTAAGACGATGATGTCGTAGTATATTAAGAACGATCAGAGAGAGTGGTATATGAACGATGCGACAGTATTTTCGCCGGTTTTCTTAAAATTTGTACGAGAGTTAGTTGTCTCGGGTGGACAGTTTGGTCCATTATATATACGCGAATCACCATTTGATTGTAGTTCCCGTAGATCTCTTGAGTCTCGGTTGTATGAAATGGCAACATTTTACAGTAAAGTGCATGAAAGTCTTCTAAAGTGTACAACCTGCGTCGCGGGCATGTGGAATATGAGATGGACGATATGGTGTAGTGCAAGTGTTGTCGCTAGTTCAGTGCTGGTGATTATTCTACTGCGTATGGAAGAAGCGTATACTCTAAACAAGGACCACTTCCTAGATTTTGATACAAGCGCAGACGTTGGGAGGTATCACGTATCAGATTTGCAATCGCATCCGCCCGATTGATTCGTCGTGCCATTGTTATTGTTATTATGTTAACTTATTGCTTATTTAATTGTGGATTATTTTGTTACTGGTTATTATTGATAGTTATATTGTTAATTATTTTAAAGATTACTGGATTATGTCGAGTCAGCACCACTAATTACGTTTGAGTGAAAGAACAGTTGTGTGTCAACCCCTTTCCTTTGCTGGCGAAGGGGCGATGTAACGTTGAAGAAGTTGTCGGGGCTGCTGCACAGCATTCATTTTAATTTGAATTATTTGTGACGCTGCGCGTCGATCGGGATCGATCGATAGGATATTGTTTACATTTTGGAGAGAGTGCAGGACTCTCTTTCTCTCTCACTGTAGTCACCAAAGTGGCAGGTTCATTCCTACACCGCCGCTTGAGTCAGAGTGGAACCCGTTTTCGTTTTGTGTATTTTAATCACCCGTTCCATCCTCCACATTCACTGATTCTTCCGACTTGAGAAACGTGGGCCGCGAAAGTGGTACAGCATACGCTGAAGCGGATTCAGTGCCTTTGCATGACAATTATGTCATAGTACATTTATGTCGGAATCAACAAAAACGGTTCCGAGCAGCTAAATGCATGTATCTTGTTTATTAGACCAACCATGCTTCCACAATCGCACCGTCCTTCTAGAAACTAACTTAAAGTCTCTACTTAAGTGTCCCTAGACTTAGCTCTAAACACAAACACTCGAGCATCGAACGCACTTTCGTTCCGATCCCACATTTATAAGATGACTATTTAGATTATGCAGCTGCAGATTTTCCAGATACAAATTAAATTCATTGATTTGACGATCACATGTTTTCCAATGTCCGAGTATCCGTCCATTTTAACCAACATTTCTCATTTGCACATTTTTAGTACGTAGGACACCTTCCAATGTTTTTTTATCACTAAATATATCTTCACCAGTCTTCACGTTCAATGTTGTTAAACAACCTGCACAATCTGACGTCATTGTTACTTTTAGAATATTTCACGTAAATTAGACTTGGCTTCTGGGGTGAAAATAAAATCTTATGCGTATGTTGCAACTAGCCTAAGGCGCTTCCACCATGCGTGTTGTGAAAAATTATTATCTTAACATGTCAAAATTGGGCTAAAGCGCCTTCACCGTGTGTCGCGATGTCGAGGATTTCGATAGAATTTAAACATATTTTTGGGGTGGAAAATAGTGACTCGCTTGGCTTGCGCCCACGACTAACCAGTTGGCGATCACGCCAAATTAAGCCCAACATGCATAAGAACACTAGTACATATTTATTCAAAAGACAGAAGGGCTTCCATTCTTATGGCTCGTGTGGGGACGACTGACTGGCTACTAACGGGGATGGACTTGACGCATTTGGGTAGCGTAACTGCGTCGTGATGGAGTCTGCCTTACCGATTAATTAGTCCGTTCTTATATGCAAATTTCCCTACACTTTCAGTGGCTTCAGTCGTCCCTGCATTGGTCATTGCAGCACTGTAGCCGCCACGAGCGGTGTCCTGAAGTAACCTCTCGGTACTTTTACTACAGGAGACGCCACGTCTCGACCTTGAGGTTGCGCCATTTCGGCTCGCGACAATATAACGCCAGCTAAAGGTGTAATAAGGACAATCGATTTGGGATAAGAGTAATTTAACACATGAGTAAGGTTACGGGACGAATTAAACGTATTGCGTCACTCCATCCGTCCTAGTTAAAATAGGTATACATATAAGAACGCTGTGGAATCGGGTGGAATCATATATAAAAGTATCGCGTATATAAAAGTGTATTTGCAAGAATCAGCTGAAAAAAATACACATTCAGGAAACAATAACTTCACAATCAAATCTATTTAAACTCATATAGAAACTAACACGCATAATAAATTAACACTGATTCATGGGAAACTTTTCCAGCGTATTTTTTCTTGATCATAAATCTTTCCTATGCTATTCCGAATACTATTTCCTACATGTTTATGTAGGAAAGTGGTGTTAGTTGGGTAATAAGTGCAAGTAGCGCAACTCAAAAATTTCCGAAACTCCTTAGGGTAGATTTATGCATCTTTAAGGATACCTTGCGGGGGCTTATCAAGACAATAAGTGTATGACAATTAAATAGGGTAGTTTCTGATATTATCGGGAAATTAAGTACACATAAACCGATTTCAGAACATTTTCTCAAAATTATTTTATAAACACAATCGTTAAATTGGAGGCATAATTATACCTAAAAAATAATTATATACATAAAAAATAATCCACTTCATACAGAAACACAAACACAAATATAAATACATAAATAAAAATGTGTATGGCCTGGAAACTATCCAATTTTATTTCATCAACTTACTCGGCTCGCAGACTTGGTGTGTACGGACATTTAAATGTCCATTTAATATTAATGTACCTTAGCATTAATATTAATCGTTGTGCATTAATAAATAAATAATAATATAAAAGCAACGAAGAGCAAATATTTTCCAAGTTAGTGTGTTTACAATGAGTATGCAATATGATGTATGTCTTAAAAGATGAGTATTTATTCAATTTCACTTTGCTTCTTTCAATTCTCTTCACTGATCATTCTAATGAATACCCGAGTGATATTACCATCTTCACTGATGACTGGCATCTGAAAATGGACGATTTGAGTGCAGTCTTGCTTACGTCGAAGTGCATCGATTATTTTTTTCACACGCCCAATCAACGCCACTTCTATGTGATATCAACAACCAATCTATAAATTCACATTGCTTATGAATCTCCACTCAAAATACTATAAATCCGCATAACATTCAAAACGATATATATTAATTATAAAAGCTGAAGGAAATTGCAAGCAATTAAACTTACTTATTAACAAAAGAGTTAATAGATTATACAACTGTTATAGCAATTTTAGCTGATTGTGAAGACCACATTGACGTATATATTTCAGCATGTGAAGCATGTCGTCGTTTTAATTTTATCAACATTCTTTATCCAAACAAAAATCTGCAATTTCCCTATTGACTTTTGGCATGAGGACTTTTAAGAAACAAAACTATGGCCGAGCATTGGTTATTGATTGCACTCACAATTTTCCACTTGTTTCATGTGGTAATCAAATCAAAACCTGTTATAACATGTACTATAATGATTCGATTTATAAAAAAAAACAGGGTGTTGAACTATCATTATAATTTTCACTACTACGCAAATACAACGAATCTTGAAAATGACATAAAATTCCCTCACGGTAAGCATGAATTATATAACACAACACAAGTTTTTTACACCTTCGCTGCTGGGATATATGCGGAGCTTAGATTGGCAGTTAAGGGTAGATTTATAACTCCAACGTCTGCTGTGGGTGTCACGTGTTTAGTTCCCAAACCCATGTAAATCACTTCGCCTAATTCTAAAATAATTGGGACCGAGCTGTTTCGCATAGAACATCCATAAAACATGTTACAACAAGTGCTCTTAAGAACAAAGACCGACAGTCCGACAAGATGTTACTACGACACGCGTCCCGTATACAGCGTGGT
>JARRAA010009577.1:0-10792 GCA_030557295.1 Ecitodaemon sp. MM-2014
TGATCACATTGTCCCGCCGTCGGATTCGATTTCGCGTCGAGGCGATCGCTCGCGCTAGCCAATGTGATGCGATGTGCAATCGATGCGTGATTTGACGCAAGTCGCGCGTTGTGGCGATGAACGATAATCTCAATACAATATAATATAGTTTCCACTCTCTTTGCCGCCTCTCTATATACAAAATACATAAAAAGATGAGTTAAAACGAACGCTCTGAATATATCGTTAACAATTTATAATTCCTCCGCAGCAAAGATCCAACGCTCAGATCATTTCCCCTAGAAGCACTTGGTACGAATATCAAAATATCAAACGTTTTCATTTACACTCGTCCTCTCACTTTCTCTCTCTCTCTTTCTCGGCGCGTGTGTGTGTGTGTACGAAGACGCAATCTATAACTTTTTTACATCCAACATCGTCCTCTCATAAATTTCTATTCGAGTAAACAAAAATAGACTTCATCTGCAAAAAGTTCGTTAATTTTGGTTTCTCGTTACAATTTCTTTAGAAAAGTTTTTATCACATTCATTTTTAATATTCTCTTCGTAATTTCGCACGTGTGTTTTACAAACGTTTCGTTAAACATTTCATTTTATCGATTAGATTGAGTTCCGCGCGCGCGCGCCGTCGTCCAATAAGACTTCGCTCGGCCGAACGCTCGACTCTACGCGGAATCTCACCGAAAGCGTTGCGTTCGCGCGCGCCGCAATTTCGTTTTCAACAAAAGAATCTATCACAAGTGTTTCGTTCCTTAATTAGCGCGCCGACGACACGCTCCGCGGGACAGAGGACGAGCAGCCCGAGCGTTCGTTCACAAAAGGATTTCAAGATTCGGTTCGTATGCATGGTTCGAGTCCTTAATGCCGTCCGCAATCGTGATGAAATGAGTTATTTGTTTACAACCTACACCTATCCAGCCAAAATGGCACAAATGCGTGTCTAAACCTTAACGTCCCTTTCTCATTCCCTCACCCTCTCTCTAAACGTAATTTTCTCGCATTGTTCATCGGTTTTTTAGCTTTTACTTAAGTTCACAGCCAAAACGTTTTTAAAAAACTTTTTACAACTCTCGTAAACTACCCCACAAACAAACAAAAATACTGAATTTCGTCCTCCGCGCAAATTCGAACGCTAGACAATGCCTTAAATCGTACTCGTTAATTAGCATGCGTCGCAAATCGCAATTATTACTTATGACTTAATTCGCGTCGCCCGTCGATTTTACACGTTCACTTCTATACAAAATATATATGGCATAAATAGGCGCGTGCGTGTGTGCATGTGTGTGTGTGTGTGTGTGTGAATCTTTGCAACTTTTGCGTTCCTCGCGCCGCGCCCGCTCGGCCCTTCCCGTCGTCCGCTTAGAAACTAAATAGCAATCGTCGCATTTCCTTTGTACACTATACAATAATACTAATAATAATAAACTTACGATAAATATGTAAACACTGCATAGATTAACGGCTAATAAGTTAATTTATCTCCGCGTCCAATCGTCATTGTCCTCCAACGTCGTCGTAAAGATTACTGCTTAGAATATGCGGCGCGAACGCGTCGCGTCCTTTTGATTCTCGTTACCTGCGTGGTTGTATAAATCTTAAAACGAACTCTTAGATAAATATCTCTTATGTACACAGACCTACAAACTAGTCGTAAGCATTCGCGTCCTCGTTTTCGGGATATATATAAAAAATAAACGCGCAAGCGACTAAATAAGACCAAGTGCGTAGTTAAAGCGATCGACCCGATGCGCGCGTCGAGCGCGCGCACCGTCATCCGCCGGGGGAGCGGCGGCGCCCCGTCGAAAATGCAGCGTGTGATGTCATACAGACCTTATGGCTTCGGGCGCATTGCGAACCGCGACGCGCGCGCGAATATCAGTTGAGAAACTTGCGGCAGCGGCGCGTGCCGCACGAGCACGGAATCTTGTCCTCTTCGAACGGAAACTTGTAATCGTACGTGAGCTCCTCGCCGCAGATGATTTTGCGCAGCGCGAAGATGATGATGTGCTTGTTGCCGAGGATCTCGACGACTTTCGAGTAGCAATTTGGCTGCAAGCACACACAGAGAGAGAGATATGTGTAGTTATTTGTTGCGCAAGGGGCGAAAGTGGGCGCGGCCCTCACGAGGGAGGGGCAACGCCAAACAAGCAGCGCACTCACGTCGCACGAATGGTTGATGAACCGCGCCGCATTCCCCTTCATCGTGGCGTCCACGACCAGGTTGTCGTCGATGCGGAACATGTAGCAACCGATTCCTTTGGTATTGTAATATTTCTCGCGCTTGTCAGTCAACACGGAGCGTATCACCTAGAAATCGCAGCCAGTTAGCCTCAGGAGCAACGCCCAGCAACCGAAAAGCTTACCTCCCCGGCGTATTCGATGACCATCTCGCCGGATTCGATATCTCTGAGGGAAAACAAGCCCCGCCCATGAATATCCGACCGATAGACGCCCACGGAATACTTGGATATCACTCGCAGGGCTCGGAATCGCATCGCCATCGGCAGACTGCTACTGGCGTTTTTCCTACAAACAAGGATACGCGTTACAACCCCGAATCAGCGCATCCTGCGGCGAAACGTACTTCAATATAGCGTCCAAATCGTACATCTCCAAAGTTCGGTGTTTGGAAGACAGCCACCCAAACATGTCGTACTTCTCCCTGTGATTGTCGTACGCCACGCAGCGCCTCGCGCTGTCCTCGTCGTCGTCGTCCTCGAACTGGTAGGGATCCTTCGGCTTGTGATACAGCGGCTTGTACTGCTTGCACTTGCCCGCGTCGGGCAGCTGCTCGATCAGGAAGCGCAGGCCTTTCGTCTTCAGGCCCATGATGTCCAGATCGTTGAAGGCCCTCAGCGCGACGTCGGGCAAGGGCGGCAGGTTGTGCGACGCTCTCGCCGCCTGCACCTCCGCAAAGACCTTCCTCCAGATCTGCGGGAGGGACGTGGCGGTGTACTCGAAGCCGTCGGAGGTTTCGATCTTGAAAACGATCGACGTGGTGTTCGGCCGCTTGGCGGAGTATTTGGGTTCGTGCGGCGACGCTTCGCAAATGTTCTCCTTGTTCTGATCGGTTTTCGACAGAACGGCCGTGGGCTTAGGTTTGATGGGCCTCAAGGGTGCCACGGGGATTTTGTTCGCTTTGAGCACGTCCTTCTCGGTCGTTTCCGGGACCGCCTCCTTTTCCTTCGCCTCCAGCTTCTTGATCTGGCCGAGCACTTGCTTCTCCAACTTCAAGCCGGCTTTCTCTGGACTCATCGTCAGCTTCTTCACCTCGAGCTCAATCTTGACGTCGGTGAGATTCGACACTTTCTTCGGAGAGATCTTCGCGTGCCCGAGATCGTTAACGCTCCCAAGCAGAGGCATATCTTTACCCTTCTCCTTGGACTTCAGCTTCAGCTCCTCGACGTGATCCTTAACGGGTCGCACTTCCAGCTTGTAGGTGACCTGAGGCTCCACGCTGATTTTCGTCAAGGTGGGCGAGACGACCGGGACCTTCTGATTGGCAATCTTCTGGTGCTGATGCTTCGGAATGAGCACGTCCCCGATGACGGTGATCTTACTCTCGGACTTTTCGATGACCGCTTCGGCGAGCGGCTTCTCCGCGGGCTTCTTTTGACTTGCGGACGTCTGCATCGGCAGCACCCGGCTCATTGGCCGCGCGGGCTGAATGGGCGCGGCCGGTTTGGGCGTGGGCGTGACTATGTTGGTGGGTATGCCTTGCTCGGGCACGAACGGCGCGACCGGAAGGGTAATACTGTTGGTACTGCTTGTACTGTTTGTCGTGTTGTTCATGTTGGGCGAATTCACGGAATTCAACGAACTTAAAGCGCTTAGCGCGGGATTCAACGAGCACAACGAATTCGTCGTGCTGATAATGCCGGATGTCATGATGTTAGGATTCTGGACGTTCTTGACGAGATTATTGGTGGTGGAAACGACGGGGGTGGTGACGACTTGCAACGTCTTCATCTCCTGAGGTTGTTGGGTGGTCACCTTGACGGGAATGCCGGCGGAAGTGTAACAGGATGTGGCCGGGACGATCTTCTGCTGTTGCTGAACGTTCGGCGTCAGGTTCGGCTGTTGCGCGGGTTGCAACTGTTGCATCTGTTGCTGCGGCGGCTTCAGCTGAATGCTCTGCAGCTGCACGCTGGGCACGGACGTCTGTATTTGTATCTGCGGCTGCAGCTGAGGCTGAATCTGACTTTGCAACTGGGGCGCGACCTGATCGACTTGCTGCACTTGACTGGGCACCTGGACGTTGTTCATCAGCTGGTTCTGATTCACCTGATTCACGAGCAGATAGGATCCGTTCAAGCACGGCTCCAGCTTGGACGTCTGGAACACCTGCGTCGTCGCGGAATAGCTGCTGTTCGTGGTGATCCCCGGCGCCATCATGCCCTGCATCGTCGTCGGCAGAAAGTGCTGACTCTGCATCACCGTGGTCTGCACGGTCTCGATGCCGTAATAAACCTGCGGCATCGGCTGCGTCCAGATCATCGAGCCGTTGCTGTCGATCATAATCTGCCCGGCGTCCACCCGCTGGGGGATGATCATGGCGGGCTGCATCGCGGGCTGTATTTGCGGCACGTTCTGCACGAGACTCAAAAAGTTGTTGTCCTGCAACTGCACCAGCTGCGGCTGCGCGGAGAGTTGGTTCTGGGGAGCGACCACGTACTGGACGCCCTGCGCGCTCGTCGCGTCGACGAACGGCACGATGTTCATGTTCATGTTGTTCATGTTCAGATTATTCATACTGGAAGGCACCGGTTGCAGGATGACCGACTGATTCTGCGAGATCTGAGGTATTTGCGGAAGGACTTGGACGACGCGCTGTTGCGGCGCGACGATGCGCTTGGATATGACGGCTCGGGGCGGCTTGGGCAGCGCGCGCTTCTGCACCACCTGCTGCTGGGGACGCACGACCAGCTGATTCTGTTGGAGGTTCAGCATGGGTATCAGCTTGGGATCGATCGTAATCGCGGGTTGGTTCTGCTGCCCGAGATTGATGAAATTGACGTCCTGCACGGGCATTTGCTGCAGCTGCTGGACCTGGGGCAAGGGTTGAATGATGGGCTCCAAGTTTAGCGACTGCCTCACCTGACTCTCCACCGGAATCACGCACTGGGAGGACTGCGTGGCCGAAACGGGGACGTTCATGGCGCCGCTCAAGCAAAACTGCGCGTTGATCACGGACGCGTCGGCGGCGACGATGGGCTTGACGGCCTGCTGAGCCTGCGTCTGATGGCTGAAACTGTACACGACCTCCTGGTCTTGCGTTTGCGTCTTCGCCTCCACGATGGTCTGAGTGTTCAGCATGGTGGCGGACTTGAGATTCTGCGAGGTGGCTTGAAACGAATACGACTCGTAGATCACAGACTGCTGTTCCTCCGCGGCCGCGGAAATGCCGCCCGCGGCGACGCCGCCCACGACCTCCTCGTTCTCGCTCTCGCTGGTAAACATCGCGTCGCAGTTTTCCAAATGGCGCTCGTAGCTGATTTTCGTGCGATACGTGCAATGGCACTTCTCGCATTTGACGTTCCCGTCTTCCGCCCACAGGTCCTCCGACTCGTGCGTCGGCGAGGCGCACTCCGATCCCGAGTCGCACGCGCCGTCCACCTGCACGATCTGCACGAAGGACGGCGTGGTGATCTTCCGCTTCTTGATCGCCGGCGAGAGGGTGTTGTCCAGGTGCAGATAGGCGAGCGAGCACGAGCGATTCTGATCTTTGATCTTCTGAAACACCTCGGACTTCGACCGCTTCAGCTCCCTGGCGTCCTTCGCCGCCTGCGTCGGCTGCGGCCTGCAGTTGGCGTCGTGCGCGTCCGCGCCGTCCTTGTCGTTCATGTTCAGGCTGAGATTGTCGTTGCTGTTGATCTCGCTCCGAAACTCCAGGTCCATGAGCTCCTCGTACTCCTTGAGCATGTCCTGCATCGACAGGCCTTCGAGCAGGTCGTGCGGCAGCTCCTCGAGGATGGCGTCGGTGAGCTCCGGCGACAGAATGTCGCCGGCGTTCTGCGGCTCCTCGTAGTCCTCGAACTCGTAGATGTCCGACCGCTCCCGATCGTCGCGCTGCCAGACCATCACCTCGCGCAGCTTGCGCTCGACGATGTGCTTGGGCAGCGAGTGGTTGACGGTGAAGTTGCGATCGACGTACGTCTCCGTCGACGAGTTGTACACGGACGTGCTGATCTTGTACGCGACCAGCCTCCACGGCTCGCTCGTCGACCAAAACAGTCGCGAGCAGACGAAGCCGACGGGCACGATCGCGTCGAGACCGTCGGAGACGCTCGGAATGACGCGGCCCAGAGCGACGACCGACAGCGACCCGACCATGTACTGCACCTTCTCGCAGTCGGCGAGCTTCTTCTTCTTCGTGTCGACCTCGATGTAGACCGAGCGTCGTATGGCGAAGTCGTGCGCGTTGGTGATGAGCGAGAGGTGCGTCAGATCTTTGGGCGCGTCGTGCAGGTGGCAGTACAGCGTCCGATCGGCGTTGAAGTGGCACCGCGCCTTCTGCGCGCAAGGAAAATGATACGTTTCGTGGCATCCCTTGAGGCAGCATCCCACGCTCGCTCCCTTCTGCTTGCACTGCGAACAGCGAATGGAGCGGCCTCTGCTGACGGCGCTTTGCACGTTCTGGAGCGACCCGTCGATCTCCTCGTACACCTCCGAGGACCAGAGCGCGCAGTTCGCGTGAATCCACTCGTTCTGCCCGCAGTACAGCAGGCGAGCTTCCTCCTCCGGCAGGCCGTCGCCGACGCCCTTGCAAAGATTACAGACCCGCGTGTCGATCGCCTCGATCGAAGGAAAATCGCGCGCGTCGTCAAAGTCGCCAAACGACTTGCCATTAACGTCGGCGTCGATTTCCAGCCGAGACGAATCGAGCGTCTTGTTGGGCTCCTCCCTGACGCTCGGATCGAACCAGGGGAGAACGTTCTTCAGAATGTTGTGATAGATCTCCAGCAGCTTGCCGTCCGACGCGGACGTCAGGGCGGCCTCCATGCTCTCGTTGAACTCGTGCAGCGAGAAGTACTCGTTGCAATTGAGCTTGTTCTTGATCTCGACCATCCGCGGCGAGATCGGGAGCTTCGAGTCGTTCAGAGCGGACGCGCTCGCGTTGAGCCCGTCGCCGAAGTCGATCTTGTTCTTGAACGTGGCGTTGACTTGCTCCAGCTCGCTGTCGACGGGGTCGACCTCCTCCTCGTCCTCCTCCCGCTCGGCGGGAGCGCCGGCGTCGACGAACTGCAGCCGGCGCGCGGACTGCAGATGGCCGTGGCGCGCGTACGGCGAGGGCGCTTTCAGCGGCGTCAGCTTGAAGGCCTCGCGCGCGATGCGGTTCTTGCTCACGAGGCGCAGGATGTTGTTGAGGCAGGAGCGCAGCTCCTGCTGGATGGCCCTCCGCCAGAAGGGGTTCGCCTCGGTGGAGCATAGGCAGCATATGAATTCGACCGACTCCGGCAGGATGCTGAGGATCTGGTAGTGTTCGTCGCTGAGTCCTTCGCATTTCGCGTGCACCCATTTATTGCACTTTCCGCATTCCATCATCTAATCGCGGCGAACACACAAAGTTCGTTACTTCATAGATTCGATATAAGGCATGATAAGAGAAAGATGTTTTCTACTTGTACATTAAAAACGCGTCTTTTTCTCACTGCAAGCAATGCGTAAAATAGCGCTTTTTCGCAACCACTTTTTTTTAACAGCGAAGTACGAAAAAATGCGCTTTTTTTTCACTGCTCGCAGTCTACCGCGCGCCTACTATGTCACTCATGTCTTTTCCGTGCGTGAGCGCATGCGCATCGCGTTTCAAAGCTTCGCTCATGCATCGAAACGACCTCCTTCGCGCACTAGTTGCAAAAAACATCTACATCTTACCTTCGTATCGAAATCGTTGTCGTCATAACAACACTGGCAGAGCGGACAGAAGTTGCCTTTGTTTCGGAGCTTGAAACAAGCCAAACACAAGGCCAAGTTGCCCACAAACTTGGTTATGTTGTCCGTGCCGCAGCTTTTGCATCGCACGCAATTCGAGCAGACCTAGAAAACGATAATTTTATAATTCCAACTGAAACAAAATAATAATAATTAAAAAAAAATGCTATGAACCCACCGTGGGCCGATCGTCCGTCCGCCACTTGTGATTAAAACACTGCGGATGATACGCCTTGTGACACTTCTGGCAGTGGATCTTCTGCTTGTCCGCCTCGCCGCACGCGCTGCACTTCGTGCACTTCGGGCACACCCAGGTGAAGCGCTGCTCGGGCCGCTGAAACTTCGGCGGGCCCTGCTCCAGGCAGTACGGATGGTACGGCTCGCAGCAGACGCAGCAGTGCACCAGCGTCTCCTTGCCGGCGCTGCCGCACAGGAAGCAGATGGCGCGCATCGGGAACGCCTCGGTCGAGATGACGCCGTACCCGCTGCAGACCACCTCGTCCGGGTCGTAGTTCTCCCAGAAGTCGACGTTCAGCAAGTTCGGGTTCTCCAGCTGCGTGATCTTCTTGCACTTCTTGTTGAAGGACGGCTTGGTCTAAACACGAAACACGTTAACGCCTCGCCACGCGACGCAACCAAGGAAAGACTTACGATCTCCATTGGAAGCATTGACAAGGGCTGCAAGGGTTGCGCCCCTTGACTCTTCGACTTCTCCTTCTTCGGCGGGACGAGTTGCGCGTCATTTTCGGGTTCGAACAGTTTTTCTTTCTCTTTGACAGCTTGCTCCTTGGTCTCCTTGCATTCCTTGAGGACTTCTTTGCTTACGCTCGCGACCTCTTCGTGTTTCTCCGCGGGCAGATCAAATTTAACGCTTTTCTTGACTTCCAAAGGCTTTTCCTCCGGCTTCGGAGCATCCTCCTTCGTGACCTTACTTTCCTCCGGCTTCGCGACGTTGTTATTGGCGTTGTCGACGGGAAACGTCGCGGGAATCTGCCCGAGGACAATCGACGCCGACCTGCACACGTGCTTCACCCTTGGTCCCTTCATGTCCACCTTGGCGCGCTTGATTTCCACCGGCGGCGGCGCCGCGGGCTTCTCCGGCGCCTTGGGCGCCTTGACGCTCTGCTTGAGTCGAACTGGACGCTGGCGGAGCGCGCCGTTCGTCGGCGGCGCGCTCTCCGCCGTCGACGTCGACGCTTTCGACGCGCTCTTCTCGACCTCCTTACTCTCCGCAACGGGCGCCGCCGCCGCCGGCAATATCGCGGAAGCAATCGGCGCGCAACTGGTCGCCTGCCACGACAGCAGCGGTAACGAATTCGTCTCGTTCGGCTGCATGTAGTCCGGCAGCAGCTTGGTCAAGCTCGTCTTCAGAGCCATGGGAATCTGAAAGGACCTCAGACACAGTTTCAGCCAACACGCCGGACACCTGGTGTTGCACTGCTGGCCGAACTTGTGCATTTGCGAGCGCAGATTGGGCGGCACGTGACACGAGCCCTGGCCCTTCAGGCAGCTCAGCGCCGCCGTCGCGCTCGCGATCGTCGTTCGCTTGATCAGCTTCGAAATGAATTTCCTGCACGACTCGCAGCTGAAAATGTTGAATTTCCGCGCGTTCTTGACGAACCGATAGAAACGCACCGCGCCGCACACGCCGCACGTGATCGTCCTCGGCGACGACGTCGTCGACACCGAGAACGGACCCTCCGTGCTCGCGCTAAGGACGCGCGGCGAGCTCAGCTGCAATCTGGGCTGTCGCAAGAGGACTTTGCCCGTCGACGAAGTCTCGCCGGCCTTGCCCCTTTCCTCGCCGGCCGCATCCTTGGCCTTCGTTTCGCTCGCCTCCTTTTGTTCGTTCTGCGGGACCTTCGTCGGGCTCTGGATGATCTCCGCCTCGTCGGCGAAGGTGACCGTCTTGGCCGCGTTGCATTGCCGCTTCACGCGCTTGCGCACGATCCGCGTGTCCTGGTCGAGGCTGATGAAGCGCTTGTTGGGCTTGATCACGCGCGAGGAGTGGGCGCTCCGACTGGGCAGGACGAACTTGCCCACCTCGCGGTCCTTCCGGTCCAACCTCTCTCGGCGCAAGCCGCGACCCAGCTGGCCGGCGCCGAGCGAGCTCCTGCGGGTGACGCGGCGCGTGATCGGATGCTGGTGCGGGCTGGCGGCCAGGAGTCGCGTGCGCTTCTTCAGCGGCGTGCACTTCTGCAGCGGCTGTCGCGCGCGACATTTTCGCGCCGCGCGCTTGTGACCCCCCGACGGCTGCGTCTCCGCTCGTGCTCTCGGCTCGTGGCGTGCGGCGGCGTCGTCCTGCTACAAAACAAACGACGGTTCAGTCGGGTTCGGTTGTTCGGGCGGCGCGAATAAACAAAACAAAAGCGACGGCGTCGAAAGAGCGCTTTTTTCGAGCGCGCCGACGAACAAAAAACGTGCGGCGAGGATATTCGAGTCAAGGCTGTTGTTTTCGTGCGCCTCGCGAGGGTTTTCGGCCTTCGAAAAAAACAGCCGCCAGCGCGCGCGCACGCGGTGACTAAGAACGCACGAAAGCGGGCGAGACGAATCGCACAAAAGCAAACGCGCGCTCTCGGCGCGCGTCTATGGTCAGGGACGTCCGCGGCGCGGCGTTCGGTTACGCACTGCGTGCATTGCTCAACATCCCAGGCGACGCGGCGCGCGACGTCTATCGTCTTCGCGCTCCAATTCGACCGACTTACTTGGCGCTCGCGCTCCTCGTCTTCGTCGAGCTCGTCGCCGATGCCGACGGCGACCACGTTCGGATTGCCGTCGCCCGCCGGGCTCCGCGTCGCGTTGCCGTTCGTGCAGGCCGCGCCGCCCGCGACCGCGGCGGCGGCGGCGGCGGAGGCGGC
>JARRAA010009600.1:0-11383 GCA_030557295.1 Ecitodaemon sp. MM-2014
GTGGGAGTCGCGCAACATCCCTAAGCTAGTACCAACTAATATACATGACTAGTTATATCCCTAACTATAACCAACTTAACTTAACTTAACTTAACTTAGCGCACCTCTGTCCGCTTCACATAACATAACAAGAAAGTAGAGTTTGTCAAAAATTGTTATATAAATATAAATGGTAGATTTCTATTTTACCCATACGGCGAGGGCGACGGTAATGATAATTGCAACTTCGATCGCATTTGCAGCGCACAACCGCAAAAACTGGACGAGACACGAATTGAATTTGATGGGCGTCATTGGACGTCATTATCGATTTAAAATTGGCGCGCTCCGATATTACGCGCCGGCCTTTGTTTCCACCTTTCCGCGTTTTTTTGCTTTCACGTCGTCCGTCCATGTTGGCATGACGAAACGTCGAAGTATCCAGTTACGTCGGCCGGCGCCATTATCGTAATTAGTTCCGCAGATGCCCGGAAGTTAACACGTTTTTATTCGAAAAAAAAACCGCGCCATCTTTGATGCACCAGCACCAGCGCCATCTCTGCCCAAATGTTCTCTGGTAGGCAGTTCATGCGCTTTATTTATTAGAAACTTTCGCTGTGCGAGAGTCCCTGAAATATCGCCGGTTCGCAAGACCGCAGGGCAATTTTTTACCGCCCCGCGCATTCCAAGGGCCGAGCTCGCGCGAAAGCCCGCCGAGCGCAAAGCGGGAACGAAGGGCAACGAGGACGCGTCGAAATAAAAGCAAACAAAGCAAACGCACAAAGCGAACACGCGAAATCCATTCGGCGCCGGGGATGCCGAGGATCATCGCCTCGAAGCGTCACTTTTTCCGACAGGTGCGCGCGGATTATCGGAGCGCGCATTTTCGAAACATACGAATGGGATTTCGGCGTTTTTCTCTCAGCGGAACGAAATATCGAACAACGGGAAAAGGGAAGCTGGAGGGGAGGTGAGGAAGGGCAGGCCGAAGCCGATTCCCGATTGAGATCAAGCATGAAGTCAGTAGCGTCATCTGACTTAAGTGGAAAGTTGAGTCACGGCTCACAACGCCATCTATTAGGGAGCAACGCAACCGCCATAAACCTAACCAAACTTGAATGACATTTTATCGCGGGTTCACGACGTTCCGCCCATGTTTTACTCCACTTTGCCCCTCGCCTTTATCGTTTCAACAAGTTTTATCAGCGCCCTAAGATATGCGACACCCCCGAGCACCGAAACTTATTGAAAACTACAATTATGCCGCGTCGCGGAGCGGCGCATGGCCGAAAGTTTGCATAAACTTCCTGTCGGAGAGCGGCGTCAACTCCGACGAGGTCCTCGAGCCACCTGATATCTCCGCGGCGCGTGGCGCGCTAATGATGATGATTTATTAACATGGTAGGGACCGCCCTAACCTCACCCGACTGCCTTCGTTCGCCCTGCGTGTCTATGACGCTGGAAATCGGGCGAACTGCTGGTCTTAATCCTTATTGGATTTCGTTGTTCGGACAGCGTTTGTGCCGCTCGAAGGAGCAAAGTCCGCCGCGGCGACGTGTCGGGACGAGGCCGGAGGTTTAGGGGAGTTTCGGGGGCGGAGATCGTCGAGGACCGAAGATATTAACGATGAAGCGCGATTATCATAATGGCGCGATTAGGTTGGGAAACATGATTGCGCGACGTTTAGCTTCTTGTTTTTGTCGGGGGCGGCGACGTCCGCGCGGCTTTCATTTGAATAATTTCGGCGCCCGGAACTCGCGAAAAACCCTCGCGCCCCTTCGCATTCGAACGGTGGTAGACGCGAATTAGCCGGGAGCACTCGCGGTCGCCTTTAGCGTTTCGAGCGGGCCGGATGAAAGCGATGAAAACCGACGCTTTCGGGGATGCCGGCGCGTCGAGGGGTGGAAGAAAACAGATGCGGGCGGACGGCCTCGAGAGCGCGCGCGGCACGAATTTGATTATGTGCCACGTTTTCAGTGCCAATCGGGTCAATTAATGTGGCGATCGGCCAATGGATTAACTTCCATGTTCATGTTTGGTTGGTTTTACGTTTTTTTATTACAAAGAGCGATTGAGATCGTTGCGCATGCGCCATTTTGTCGCACTTTTCAATATTATTTAGTTAAATAACCGCACTTTTATATACAGTTGAAATTTATGGAATGTCCTGTCGGGAAATGTCTGAAAATCCTTCTCAAAGTTGAGTATTAACCTGGAAAGTAAAAATTTAGTGATTTTAACACTTTTATATAAAAACCTCAATTAAGATCGTTGCGCATGCGCGATTGTGATACAGTTTTCAGTATAATTTAGTTAACTAACCACACTTTCATTTACAGTTGCAATTTTTAGAATATCCTATCGGGAAATGTCTGAAAATCGTTGCTAAAATTGAGTGTTAAAATAAAGTTAAAATTTGTTGGTTTTGGTGTTTTCAGATAAAAACCTCAATTAAGATGGTCGCGCATGCGCGATTTTGTTGCCGTTTTCTTTAATATTTAGTTAAATATCTACATTTTCATCTGAAATCATAACTTCTGAAATATCATGTCGGAAAATGCCCGAAAATCGTTCCTAAAATTGGGTGTTAATTTGGAAAGTAAAATTTTGTTGGTTTTTATATTTTTAGATAAAAACGCTAATTAAGATCGGTGCGCGTGCGCAATATTGATGCGGTTTTCTTTAATATTTAGTTAAACATCTAGACTTTCATCTGCAATCCCAATTTCTAAAGTATCATTCCAGAAAATGTCCCAAAATCATTCTTAAAGTTACAATTTGTTAGTTTTGACATTTTTAGATAAAAACCTCAATTAAAATCGTTGCGCATGCACGATTTCCATTCGGTTTTCACTAGTGTTCAGCTACACAACTACACTTTCATCTATAATAACAATTTTGAAAATATCCTGCCGGGAAATTCGAAAAAATCCCTTCCAAAGTATGATGTTAACTTTTTTGCCTTTTCACACAAAAACCCTAATTAAGCTCGCTGCGCATATGCTATATCCATGCGGTTTTCACTAATTATTAGTTAAATGCCTATACTTTAACATGCAATCGTAAATTTTAAAATATCAAATGCGGAAATGTCCTTAAACCGCCCTCGAAGGAGGCCGTTAAAATAAAATTGAAATTTGTTAGTTTTCGTATTTTCAGATGTCGCTAGTTGAAGGAACATTAGAACGAAAACGATGCGACCTAATTAAATGATTCGAAGCCTTCGAGCGAGTTCGAGGAAGCGTCGAACAATTATCATCGCGTTAATCCTTTATCTATAGGCGTCGCCGGCGCTCCCACATCCATCCATCGTCCTCCCGCGCTTGTTTGCGCCGCTCCGGACCGGGGCAGACGAGCGGACGAACGTATCGTCCTCCTCTGCCGGTGCCTCGTCCTCGCGCGTTTTCGCGAGGAAGGAACGCGCGGGCAGCGGCGCATTCCGTCGGCGTCGCGCTCGTTCGTGCGCGTTCGGCGCGCGTCGCGCGCTCTCCCTCTTCGGCGCGGCTCGCTCGCGTCCTCGCCGGTTCTTCGCGACCGCCACGGCCAGCGGCTCTTCAGTCCCTCGCGTTCGCTCGTCGCGCGCGCACGCACGCCGTCCGTCCGTCCCTCGCGCAGCGAAGTGCACGCGCTCGTCCGGCAGGCCGCGAGACCGCGAGAGTGAACGGCCCCGCGGTGTGCGTTTCTTGCTTCGCGCAAGGCTGCGCGCTTTCTACTCGCCGAGGGCCGTGCGCGCCGAAGGAAAGCGAAAACGCCGACGCGCGGACGCTGTTAAACGATGTAGTGAGGACCGCGCGGCGCGCGTCTCTCTTTAGTGGTGGAAAAACAATCGCAAATTGGATTTTCGTCCGAGGCGGGAACTTCGACGACGGCAAAATGAAGCGCGCCGCGACGACCAATCTGCTAATTGGCGTCGCGCTGCTGGTCGGAATCAGAGCGCAAGGTGAGTTGCGTGCCGCGGCCGCCGTCGAGCTCGGCGCTCGCTAATTGCGCGGTGTCGATTACTAATGGCCGCTCACCTAAGTCGGCTTTTAAGCGCTTTAAACGACTTTCGATGACAACGGAGCGCGGCGCGACGCGAGAGCGTTGCGCGCATGCGCGATGCGTTTAAAGGCGTGCGTCATTAAATAGTTGACATTTATCGGTCTTAACACGTCGTCTGTGGATCGGAACACCGCCTGGAAATGTATTGCTAAAACAGCATTTTTTTTATAAACTTCAATTGAAATCGTTGCGCATGCGCTATGTTGATGCGGTTTTCAGTAATGTTCAGCTAAATACTTATACTTTTGTATGCAGTGACTATTTTTAATGTATCAAGTTGAGAAATATCGGAAAATCGTTCCTAAAGTTGGGTGTTTACTTGCAAAGTTCAGATTTTTTCGTTTTTGCGTTTTTTTTACAAATTTCAATTGAGATCGATGCGCATGCGCTATGTCGATGCGGTTTTCAGTAATATTTAGTTAAATGCCCATACTTTCGTAGGCAATCATAGATTTTAATACAGCTAGTCGGAAAATGCCCGAAAATCGCTCCTAAAGTTGTGTATTAACTTGGAAAGTTCAAATTTGGTCGTTTTTGCATTTTTTTAATACAAATTTCAATTGAGATTGCCGCGCATGCGCTATTTTGATACGGTTTTCTGTAATGTTCAGTAAATACTTATACTTTTGTGTGCAATCACTATTTTTAATGTATCAAGTTGAGATAAAGTTTAGATTTTGTCGTTTTTGCGTTTTTTATACAAATTTCAATTGAGATTGATGCGCACGCGACATGTTGATGCGGTTTTCAGTAATATTTAGTTAAATGCCTATACTTTCGTAGGCAACCATAGATTTTAATATAACAAGTCGGAAAATGCCCGAAAATCGTTCCTAAAGTTGGGTATTAACGTGGAAAGTTCAGATTTTGTCGTTTTTGCGTTTTGTCTACAAATTACAATTGAGATCGATGCGCATGCGCTATGTTGATGCGGTTTTCAGTAATATTTAGTTAAATACCTATATTTTCATAGGAAACCATAGATTTTAATATAACAAGTCGGAAAATGCCCGAAAATCTTTCCTAAATTTGGGTTTTAACTTGGAAAGTTTTAATTTGGTCGTTTTTGCGTTTTTTATACAAATTTCAATTGAGATCGTTGCGCATGCGCTATGTGGATGCGCTTTTTAGTAATGTTCAGTTAAATACCTATACTCTTGTGTGCAATCACTATTTTTAATGTATCAAGTTGGAAAATGTCGGAAAATCAGTCCTAAAGTTGGGTATTAACTTGGAAAGTTCAAATTCGGTCGCTTTTGCGTTTTTTTTTTACTTCAATTGAGATCACTGCGCATGCACTATTTTGATGCGGTTTTCAATAATATTTAGTTGAATACTCATACTTTCGCCCACAATCAAAATTTTCAAAATATCTTATCAGGAAATGCCCGAAAATCATTCCCAAAATCGGCTCTTGACTTGGAAACTTCAAATTCCATTTTTTAAATTAAAAATCAAAATTAAGATCGTTGCGCATGCCCTATTTTGACATGGTTTTCAGTAATATTTAGTTAAGTACCTATACTTTCATATGCATTCATCATTTTTAATATGACAAGTCGGAAAATGCCCGAAAATCGTTCCCAAAGTTGGTTGTTAACTTGGAGAGTTAGAATTTGTTTGTTTTTGATAAAACCTCCAATTAAAAATGATGCGCATGCGCTAATTTGATGCGACTCTCGGTAGTATTTAGTTAAATCCCTAGACTTTCAACCGCAATCACAATTTTCAAAGTAACGAGCCACGAAAAGCCCGAAAATCACACCCAACTGGCAAACGTTCACTGCTACCCAATTAAGATCGTTACGCATGCGCGATTTTGATGCGGTATTCAGTAATATTTAACGAAACACGTGTACTTTCAATTTTAGTCATAAAATTTAAAATATCAAGTTGTTAAATGTCAGAAAACTCTCCACAAAACAAAAAAAAAATGAAACCGTTAAAACCTTTGCGCATGCGCACTATAAATACGCGTTTCACCAATCGCCAGTAGATTAACCACAGAAACATCTGGACTGTTCATTTTAAAATGATTAACCCCCAAACTGCCTGATAATCTTCCCCAAAGTCATATAAAATGTAACCACGTTTTTCGGATGCTCTGCGCATGCGCAAGATGTCGCCGAACACTTAACCCCTTCCATCCCCGACGCGTCTCGCTCGAGAGACATCAACGAAGGCGAACGTCCTTCGATACGCTGCGATCCAATGTTAGAAAGCCAAACGCGGAACCGAGCTGCGCAAAAGGAAACAAACGCGGAGGCCTCGAGTTAAGCCGGCTCAAGCCTCCCGCTCCATATTATTACGCACGCGTTCGACGCGAACGAGCGGGCGCAATCGTCCGCGAACAAACGCGAAGCGCGGCGCGCGTGTTTTCGACGGCGGCGACGCCGACAGGTTTGTCGAGTCGCGGGCGGCGTCCTCGTCGCGCATACGAGAACAAGACGTTAAGTAACAGCCGGCCGTGCGCGCGCGTCGTTTACGCTTACATTATGCGCGCATTTCACACACGGCTACCGCGCGCGCGCGCCTCGTCGACACAACTTTCACAGGCTTCGCGCCCGCCCACCGCCGCAATTCGGGCAATTCGTATTCAGCGCCGAATCGAAAAAGTCGCGAGCAGCAGGCTGACACAACACGTCGGTCGCATAATCGAGGGCGAAAAACGCCGAAATTCGAAACGCGAAACACGAACAGGTAGAAAGAGAAATAATAATAATAATAATAATAATAATGCAGGCGATTACATGCCTGTTTGCCGCACATTGTCCTAATTAGACGCGTTCGACTTGCCGATTGTTTTTATGTGAAGTCTAAGAGTTAGCAAATCGCGCGTTTCGGTCGAATTTCCCGTCGCGCAGCCGAAGTCATTCGAGCAAATCGAATTCCCGCCGGTTCGTGTCGCAGAGGAAGAGCCGCTCTTTCATGTCGCGCTAGCTGTGTTTGCGCAAAGTGGTCGGAGCCACCCTTAAATCGATGTCAAAGTCGGGGCGCGCTGCGATGATTTGTGTGCGCGAGCACTCGCAATATAAACACGTCGATCGGAGGGGTTTTGCGCGTCAGTTCGAATCATTTTTGATGAGGTATTTAGTTGAGAAGTTGCCCTTTAATATAGAGCTGTTTATTTTTAGAGGGAGGATTAGGAGCGACCCTTAAAACATGATCAAAGTTGATGTGTTTTACCGTGCACTTGTTTTATTAGGAAATAGACACAAAATTAGTTGTAGAAGGGAGGTTTTCGGGTTAATATAATGTTTCTTCGGGGTGATTTATAAAGGAAGAGTTGCTTTTCAATGTGTCCTGGGTGTTTTTGATTTGGAGCGCTGGAACTACCCTTAAATTCATGTCAAAGTTGGTGCGCTTTGTTGATTCTTGCGGAAAAACACTGAAAAGTTAAATATTTTTATCACAGGGTTGTTAAGGGTTAATCATTATAGATGTGGTAAATATATTTAGGTAAAAAGTTGTTCTTCATCGTAGATTGATTGATTTTTTTTCGAAGGAATCAGAACAGCCCGTAAAACGTGATCAAAGTTACTTTCTGAATTTCGTAAAATTGTCCATGTTTTTTGCCGCACAAAATTGGTTATAAACGAGAGCGTTTTAAACAAAATTAATTTCTGTTTTATAAATAATATAGGGCAAGAGTTGCCCTTTGATGTCCCGTAAATTCCATCCCCGTAAAATGATCACAACTACCCGGAATTTAATATTAAAGTTAGGGCTTCGTCCTGATTCGCTCACAATCAGAAAAAAACAACAGAAACTGAAACGATTTTAATTCATTCAATCCCGACTTCGAATCCAATCAATTCAATTACATTCCTTAGTCGAAGGGTCGCCCTTTAACGCGCATTGGTTATTCGCACAATCGGATGCCGTTTGCCACCCTTAAAACGCACTCGAAGTTAATTAATTTCACTTAACTTTTTTACATTTTATTTGGACATAAAACACTCGGTATGGGGCAATGTGGCCCTTAAATTTATAGCGCCACTCGATCATTATATACTTCAAGAGTTGCTCTTTCGTGTAATGTCACCGGCAACCCTCGAACCGGTTGGAAACTACCCCAAAATTGCCGCCAAAGTTTCGCATTCGCCGACTTGTACTTTTTTCTTCCTCTCGGCGCGCTCGTTTCCGGACGGGGCGCCTTTTCACTCCCCCCCCTGCCCCTTTTTTGAATGTTTGCCAGATTTATCGTTTGAAGTTTAAATCGGGAATTTCCCCATCGGATCGGCGCCGCTCGTTTTTCCCTTCGTTTTATTTTTTGTTTCGCGTTTCTCGTTTCGCGCTTTCGTCGCCGCCGAAACTTTTTCTAATAGCTTCGGCATCTTTGACGTTAAACAAGAAAAACTTTTGTCTTTTGTCCGGTGAAAAATTCGCCGCCTCGATTGCCGCCCCCTCGCTCCTCCCCATCGCCGCCTATTTGTTTAGCGTTTTTCCGCTTTCTCCGTGTTCATTGTGCTTCATTAATTTCGCACTTCTTTCCTTAAGAGCGGTCGCCGCCGCCCCCGGGGACGCCGGCGGCATTGAGTAATATAAGGGGCGGGTGGGGGAGACGGCGCGATTTTTACGAGCGGCGTAAAGTTATTATTAAATCCGGACGCTCGCGCGCTTCGGCGGCGGCGCCGGGTGCCGCGCGACGTTGCCGATGCGCGAATCTCTCGACGCTTTGACTCCGGACGCCGGAAGTTAATCGCCTTAAATTAATTAATTAACGATTTGCGGAGCCGTCGCGAACGCTGCGATGCGCGCCCTTCTTCAGTCGGCTTTGAAACTTCTTTTCTTCTTTCTTCCTCTTCGTCGGTGGGGGATATTGAGAGATGCGATTAATTTCGACTCACAATCAGTCAAATTAATTAAAAATTAGCAAATCGCGAAGTTAAAAATTAATTTTCCCTTGGCCACCGCAGGCAACCGACTTTGCACTAAAGTCCATCCTAACCTCAATTCTAAACTAGAAAACCGCATAGCATAATTTCGCGTTTAATTTCTGCTGCGGAATATTGATTCGTTCATTAACTGCGACCGTGGGCATTGGAATTAGTCCTAACCTCAATCCTAGACTGACAAACCGCAGGGATTTTTGTGAATTTGGTTGTCGTTCAGTGACCGGGGAGTGATTCCCGCCGAAAAGTAGTTTGTTACTCGTCGGGGGCGGGGTGCAAAAAGTTTTACGACTCTCGTTCCGAGTCCTCGTCTCGTGTGCGATGCGCATGCGCGGGCGATTCAAGCGGTTCGAAGCCGAAACCTGCTGGCGACGATAATTTCGTTTGTTTGTTTATTAGGAGTGTGGTCGAAACAATTATTTGCGTTTAGAAAGGCTCATTTCGATTTCGCTCGGCAGGAACGAAATCGCCACGCTCTATTTCAAATCGGTGACTCGCGTCGATTATCTAAACGCCGCGTTTCGAAAGAAAGCAAATGTAAAAAATAATTACAAAATTGCGCGTTGGAAAAAGTGTATTGGGGCAATTATTTGGTGGTTTTCGAGCGAACGAATCAGGTTATGTTGATATTACTCTGGACTACTAGATGTACATCCATGACGATTCGAATTTCGAGTGTTTTCGTGCATTTTTGTGCGAAAAGTACAACTCTGTAGCCGAATATTGTCGAAGAATTTTTCACAAATTGTAGTGGTTTTTATCTTGAATTTTTAAATCGATTTGCTCCCAAAGTATTCGACCAAAATTTATTTTTAATACGTCAATCGAAAGAGGTTTTCATTGCAAATAAAATATAATTGAGGGAATTAATATTCACCAATAATTTTTCGCTTTAGAAGAAAAATAATTAAATGTTGCAATTTTTGGCGCGATTTTCGTCATATCCAGCAACATGCTATTTAAACCACTCTCGGCGGCGCATTTCGTATCGAAACTTAAATTTTCAAAAACCAGTTCGTTTGCCATTAAATTCTCTAGTGTTTTTGTAATTAAATTCTGTTAAATAATTTAGACGGAAATCGATGTCAAAAATGACCTAATCACTAAAATCCAAATCACAATCTTACCTCACTGTTGACATCTGTTTCCTTCCAAAATGTGCGATCAAATTACGTTTTTTAAACGCCGATAGAGAATATCACTGCGAACAAAAAATAAGTAACAAAATTAATATTCACCCAGAATTTTTCTCTATAGAAGTAAAAGAAGTAAACGATGCAATTTTTTGTCCTATCGAGCAACAGTCCACTAAAATCGCCCTGGAAATCGCACTTCTAATCGAAACTAATATTTTCTTTTTTTAATTCGTTCCCCCAATAAATTCCCAACGTAATGATGCTTTTGTAATTAAATATGGCCGAAAACTTTGCGCGTAAACCGACGTCAAAAATCACCTTCCACCAAGATCAGAAAATCCGAAGTTCGATTGTGAGAATGTCCAGGTGTTTATACTTCTTGGGAGCGATTTCTAATAAAAAACTGGAATTGACAATTCCGCGCATGTTTCCCCGCTTTTCCTGCGTCTCCTCGCTGCCGGCTGTCTGCTCCGTGCGAGTGCGCACGCGCGTCAATGACGGCGATCGCTTTCCAATTCCGCGTCTCGCATCTTGGGAAGCGCGCGCTCCGGACCGAAGAATAGCCGTAATTGAGTTCATTTGACGTCTGCGAACTGTCCGTCCGCCTCGTCCGCGCGAATCGGATTACTCTTTAAAGTTTAATTGCATCGGCGAAGCGCCATTTATGGCCGCGTCCCGCTTTACGTCAGTCTAGAAACTAACCTCAAACGTAACCGCCCGCCGCGCGAGCCATCTCGAACGCGTGCAATAGAAATGCTTGTTTGTTCGAGCTGCATTCTCGGCGGTCTATTGATTTCGCGGCATAAAGCTGCAGGTTTGCGGGAGGAGAGGACGGAGGGTCCCGAGATGAACGTGATCGAGCTCGGTCGCGTTTCGCGCCCGACCTCGCCGTCTCGATCGCACTGCGGTCGCCGCGCAATGCGGCCGAGCTCGAGCGCGTTCGTCTCGGGTCGCCGAAGGAAAAAAGACGAACTAGGAGGATTCCTTAAAGCGCAATTTATATGCGCGATTTATACGCACCGGGATGCATCGCGCGAACTTTTCAACGCCGAGACGAGTCGCGTCCCTTTATGCAAGGGCACGCGCCCCGGCGACGCCGCCGCGCGGAGTGGATGCCGAAATTGAATTCATCGAGGAATAACATTCGTTATATCCGCACTACGGACGCACATTACGTATATAATAACGTTTTCGGCGTGCGCCGAAATATTTTATTCGACCCCTCGTGCATCGATGCATATAAAGTTGCCTACGCTGGGCGGGCGCGTTTCGGGAAATTACGAGACGTTTTTTTTTGCGAGCTATTGTGCGATAAAAGTCCGGAAAAGGTGC